>CM060708.1:229723043-229770543 GCA_030686995.1 Artemisia argyi | reverse complement strand
AAGAGTGGGCGAAATTAGTTGCTAGTCAACTAACCCAAATAACTACAAATGCAAACAAAATAATATAAAATGAACTTAAAGTAAATGTGGTGAAAACAATAATAAGAGAAAATGTGTTTACTCAGAGTTCACTACTCCCTAGCTATCTTTTACCGGTTGATTAGTTTGTTACAATTGCATGGATGACGGGTTATATTCCTTAATACCATTCGTAGGGCCGTGTACGATCTTCCCTAACTCTATAAGCTTCTACCTCTTCCTATGTTGAGCCGACTACTAGCTCCTAACATGGCCTCATTAGTAGTTACCTATGCATTAAATATAACCAATTTATCGTAGTACACCTCCGATCATGTTTCTTAAGACGTTCAAGCAAGTTACCAATTGGAAGTCTACCAGTTTTCTTAAGCCTAACATCGAAATCATTCATCCACAACAATTATAAACAAACAACCAACCAATAATCAATAACGAAGTTTCATTACATCTAAACAAACACAAAGAAAACCTAACCTAGCATGTTAAAGAGAAGACAAGCATAAGATAGAAACAAACACCACATAGACATATTGAATGATTATTGGAAAACTTATCTTCAATTAAGCATGGATGAAACAAGGGTTTGAAACCCCCAAAAATACAGTAAAATCGTCTAGGGTTTTCTCCTCTCAAAGTTGCACCCAATGAACGAAAAATCAAAAACTATATATAGATTATTAGGTCTGATGGCATCAAGAGTAAGTTCTGACACCGTCAACTCGCCGCCATAATTATCATCGTATTGCTTAGATCCACTTCTGACGTCGTCATGTGTAAACTTCATCTTGGCCGTCACATGCAAATTACTCTTGATGGCCTTGGTGACGCCGTCATGTATAATTCTTCCAAAGTCTCTCTGGCACGTCACGTGTAACTTGATTTATCCACCTCTTTATCAAAGGGTGACGACGTCACATGCAATTCCTGACGCCGTCAGGTACAATTTCCAGCATGAATTTGAAACTTTGTTATTTTCTTCACTTTTTCGATCCAAAAACGTCCAAAATGCTTCCTTTTCCAGATTTCCTCTCAAAAGTACCTAAAATGACAAAAGGAACGATTTAGGGCAATATTTGATCAAATAATCTCGACTTTGGGCTAAAATGACCCCCTAAAAGCAGTACACTTTTCGTCTCATCAAATACCCTTACACTTGAGATTTGCTTGTCCTCAAGCAAATGCGCTTTTATTCTAATCAAAATACATGCTAGGGGTCATTTAACACTAATATGAAAGTAATTGCAACAAATGATCATTCCACTTCAACCAAAACAAGCACAAAAATTATACACTAGCACCTCACAAATAGTGTTTAGATACTCACATCTCTCGGGTGTAATAAAGAATATATCACAATATAGAAATGGAAAACATCTCTCACTACCTGTCATAGCAAATAGATTACCATAGGCTTGGGAAATGATCAAACCTCCACCACTTGGCGTAAGCACCTAGGATAAACTATCAAAGAGGTCTTTTAAAGGGTTATAACGTGAGGTGTAGGGATATGGTAAACACGGTTTTGTTGGATAAAGGCAATATTTACTGGTGGCGAGTTAATCATCTTGGTCAATTACATGTACAATGTGGCGTTGCTAAGCCAAGACTCGACTCGACTTAAGCTAATAAAAACTATAAAAACATAAAATAAACATAAAAGGAAACGGGATGGTAATCCGTATGTTTTTTCTCTTTCTCTTTTTATGTTTTTTTTCCTTTTTCTTGATTTTTCGATTTTCTTTTTTTTTTTTTTTTTTTTTTTTTTTTGCATACACTCTTACCCTACTATCCACAATAATACATCATAGGGGATTTACATTCCTCTTACACTTGAATTTTTACATACTTTACAATCAACTATTCTAATGACTCGAATTAAGATAATTAAAACACTTAGAGTGCTTTTTAAGTTTAACGCACATATGGGGGTAATAGTACTTTACCCATGAGTCCTAATCGTCCCAAAATAATATGTACAAGATATGACTCGATTTAGCAACTATGTAATCAATTAGACAATTAACTAAGGGTTTAAACACATAACAATAATGCACTAAAGATGAGTGCATACAAGGAAGGCTAAGTCAATTTGGTTGCACATTTGGGGTGGATTGTAAACAAATTCTATCTTTAAGTAAAATGCTTAAAGTTAGAAACGAAAAGATAGGCTCGGATGGTTATACTAGGGGTATCGTGTACTAAAAATGAGTACAACGCAAAGGTGTGGGAAAAATTAATTGACTTTACTTGTCAAGTAATTATGATACGGGTTTAAACACAAGGGTTATCCTAATACCTCTTATCATGTTGTAAATTCTACTACACCAATGTAGTCTCACTAGCGGTCTCGGGATGCATCACTAACGCAAGTTCTAGAATCTAAGTACTACCGGTACACTCATAAGCATCTTTTCCTAACAAATCTAGGGGCGAACCTCACATATTTAGGGTGGAAAATTTTGAGCGGTACGGTTTTTTGTGCTAGTTATACAACTCCTATCCATGAGACACTCATTAAGGTTAAAGCTTCACTCCTAAATGTTGTAAAAAATTTTAAAATTGGCGCTAAAATTGCCCTAACAAGTATTTCTCTTAGTTTTATTACACACCTACTATTGAACAAACAAACTCAAGTGCAATTGCATTCTCTAAGGTATCATCATTTACCCTCCCCTTACACTTAGGCTGAACATTGTCCCCAATGTTCAATAAAAAGGATGTAAAAGTAATGAAGGTAAAAGAATGAAACAAATACTCCCCTAATTCGTTCGGTGTGGATAAATGGATACAATGGTTAAATCCTCCTCCAAGAAAATGAACGTTGAAAGCTTCCCTCCATAAATATAAATCATCTTCTTGTCCAATATAACTTGTTAAACCTGAGAAAAAAATCTTGGCAAACCTCGCGTAAAATCGGCGGCAATCTATATATATAAGGATATAATGCTTGTGGAATGAATGTTTGCAGATTTCCTGGAGTTTATAAAACTAAAAAAAAAAAAAAAAAAAAAAAAAAAAAAAAAAAAAAAAAAAAAAAAAAAACTGTAAGACTCCGGTAGAAAAACAAAACTCGCAAAATTTTTCAGAATTTTACACCTGACGCCGTCAAGTTATGATCCTGACGCCGTCAGAGTGTTCTGACAGAAATCTTATGTTAAGTTTCCGAAAAATTTCTAAAAAAACTCATGCCTTAATTCCTGGAATTCCTGCAAAACATCATTATAACTCGATACAAACATTTGACTCAAACAAATACTAATATACATGTTCATTTAATATTGTTGCGGTTCATGTTCAATTCCGTTCTTAGAAAACAGATTTAGATTTCCCTTACACTTAGCTTTTGCGAAATACCTTTTTATGAAGTTAAGACAAACAACAAGGTAAAGCATTTTCACAATTTATTTTGAAACATGATCCACAAACAATAAAAATAAAGCACGCATACAGAAACATATAAAATCAAACAAACAAACAATCAAACAAATAAAACAAATAAAACTTGGGTTGCCTCCCAAGAAACGTTTTTCTTGATTTACGAGTCTTGTAGCTAGACTCAAGGTCACGGGCTATCCTATATGAGTGAGTTCCTCATCGAGGACATCTTTGGGATCAAACTTAGGTTTCAACTTCCTATCGGTTCTCTTAGTTCGGTATGACTTCTCAAATTTTCCCCATCCGGATCATGTAGAATCATCTTCATATGCCATGATCCGTCACCTTCCTTAGGTGGCTTATCCCAATTCCATTTACATTTATCACCTTCCCTTTTCCACTTGTTCATTCCTAAGTTGATCGGAATCACTCCTAGGAATTCAATCATTTTCCTAAAGACTAAGGGATCCTCAAAGGGGTTTAGTTCTTCATCCCTAGCTATGAGTTGATCTACCGAATGCATATTGTTTATAAACTCCTCCTCTAAATAAAATGGGCGTTGAGGTCCTATGAAGTCTCTATTAACCCAAGGTCCGTATCTAGATGGTCTCCTATTCACATCTACCCAACGAGGCGTTGGTTCCTCACTAGTATCATAGGCATGTTTCTTAACATCATAGACCGACCAAGTTTCTCCTTCTCCTACCGCTATTCTAGATTCCTTATAATCAATCATCGCACTTACGATAGCTAAAAATCCTCTTCTTATTAATAAAGGGCATGTAGTGTCACTAACCATATCAAGGATGTAGAAATCGGCTAACATTGTCAACCTTCCTATATGCACTAACACATCCTTCACTACCCCAACCGGATACGCCATAATTCCATCCGCAAGCCCTATGACTACCTCTGTTTCATCTAACTTTCCTGGCTTAAGAGTGATGTACAGAGATAATGGAAGCAAATTTAGGCTTGACCCACGATAGGCTAATGTGTCAAAAGCCTCAGAATTTCTGATCTTACAGGGTAAAACGAATATGCCCGGATCATCTAATTTTTTTGGCAACTTGTTTTGAACGAAGGCGGTCCCATTCTTACCCAACTTAAGTTTCTCTTCATATTTTTCTAAAAGGGCATTGTAATAGGGAGCATGGGCTAAGACATCAATGAAGGGCGCTCAAGGTGAAGTTCCTTGAATTCTTCACCAAGGTCTTGTGTAGGAGGTGTTTCAACTATGCTATTGACCGAATTGATGTTGGGTGTTGTATTCAATTGGTTCTTTTGAAAAATTTGGGTTTGCTTGAAATACGTGCTCACGGCATTGACCGAATAGTATTGTGGACAAGAAGTGGGAGACGAAACAGATGATATAGCGTTAACGTTTAGTTTCGGATTCTTAATTGTGTTACTTGGGAGTGCTCCCATTTCTCGGTCATTGAGAACTTTCAACAACGTGTCAATCTTGTTGGTCATCTTACTTTGTTTTTGTTTGAAATTGGCAACAAACTTTGCTAAACGAGTTTCTTGAGATGCCATAAATTTGGACATCAATCCTTCAAAATTATAGGTACTACCATAGTCGTTGGAAGGATTGTTGTTGATAGTACGGTTAGGAGGTGGACCGTTTGGTTGATAACGATTAGGTGGAGTGGAAGAATTGTTTTGGGGCATGTTTTGGTTTTGTTTCCACCTAAGGTTCGGGTGATTTTTCCAAGAGGGGTTGTATGAATCATCGTAAGGGTTTTGCTCGGGTTTGAAAGTATACCACTTGTCTCCCGCTCCGTCGATACGCGAGGATGTGTAATCCGCAAAAGCTTGTTCAGGGAGTTCCATGCAATCACGAGTGTCGTGGGGACCACTACATAATTCGCATGAAGAAGTGATCTTGTTCACTTGGCTTGGAGGTTTAGGAGCTTCGTAGGATTTCATGAGAAACTTGACTTGGTCTTCAAGTTCCATGATCCTACGGTCGGGAGTGCTTGAATTGTTCGAAGGCAAAGATATTGCCTTGACCGTTTTGTTCAAATCATGGTGATCATTCCAACTTTCATTGTCATAGAGAGCAAGATCTTCTATGAGTTCCCATGATTCTTCTGCACTTAGATCACGTAGCTTGTCACCGGCCGATTGGTCAATGGTTCGCATTGTGGAGAGATCTATTTGGTCATAGAAAATATGGACTTGGAGCCAAAGATCTATGCCATGATGAGGGACTTTTTGGAGTAAGTCCTTGAAACGAGTCCATGCTTCATAAAGAGTTTCACCTTGACGTTGTTGGAACATCAAGATGTCATTTCTAAGCTTAGTAGTTCTCCCTGGTGGGAAAAATTGAGCAAGGAAACGAGTTGTGAGATCATCCCAAGAGGTGATAGATCCCGCGGGTAAACGCTCAAGCCATTGACTAGCTTGGTCACGTAGAGAGAATTGGAAGAGATGCAATCGGGTCGTCTCTCGAGTTTCAACATCAAGGTCTTTGGAATCTGCAATTTTGAGGAAATCCTTGAGATGTTGATTAGGATCTTCGGAACGAAGTCCATAGAATGCACATCCGCTTTGCACCAACCGGATGGTGTCGGATCGCAAAGGAGACACATTGGCTCCTTGATTGAGCTCAATGGTGTTTCGATAGCCTTGGTGGCTTGGGCGGGAGTACTCTCCTAAAGTTCGGGTCCTAGGAGGTTGGTTTGGTTGTGGTGGGTTTTGTGGATGGTTTTGTTGTGGTGGGTTGATGGGATCAGAGAGATTACCACCTTCCATGATGGTGGATAGCAATGGTTACGAACAAAGGAAACAAAGTAAAAGATAGACTAAAGAAAACCTATAAAAATAAAAATAAAAATCTTACTAGAAAGGAATCTAGCAAGTAGACCTAATAAATAGAAATTTCAACCTAGACAATAACTATTCCCCGGCAGCGGCGCCAAAAACTTGATGCATGGTTTTGCAACCTTGCAAAAGGTTTTACCTCTCAACGGATCTTGAGAAGCTTGCAATCCCCACCAGGCAGTGTACCTGACCGTTGTAGTATAGTATAGTGACAAGTACCGGGGGATTGATTGTTCAACTCAAAGAATAGTGTTCGCTAGGGTTAAAACTTAATTAAACTAGGTCTAGAGGTGAGGGATGTTTTATATTTTATAGAAAGCAAGTAAAAATCTCAGTTTTTGGAAGAGTGGGCGGAATTAGTTGCTAGTCGACTAACCCAAATAACTACAAATGCAAACAAAATAAAATAAAATGAACTTAAAGTAAATGTGGCGAAAACAATAATAAGAGAAAATGTGTTTACTTAGATTTCACTACTCCCTAGCTATCTTTTATGTAGAATACTAATCAAGTTGGAAACATGAAATCCTTGTGGTTAAGTGTGCCGTTAGAAGAGAGAGTAAGAAAGAAAAGAGTGGAACCTTGAGAGAAAAATGGAAAGATTAGATTAGAGTGAATGAAGGTCCAACCCTCTCCACATGTGGAGAGGGGTATTTATACTAAGCTACAAACGCCCATACCCTGGCTGTGGATCAGGCATACATTGGGTAAAGACCCATCCTTCTTCCACGGTGTTACTTAAACTAATACTAACTAACTAATATATAAACTAACTACGAGCTAACTTAATGCTTTTACAATAATTAGGTGACCGAGACTTTTACAAATCTCCCCCTAAGCGAGGTCACCTTGGAAATTAAGCTCTTTGATCTTTAAGCATTCTTTAGTCTTTGTAGCTTGTAGGTTCTGATTCTTCACTTTTCTGCACACTTTGTACTTCAAGCAAACGAACTTGTGGTTTGGATTCCTTTGTGATGTGTGATCTTTGAGCTTCATTGAGATCATCAGCCATAGTAAATCTCCAAGCTCATCCACAGTAGTATCGCCTTCATGTGATGTAGTGACTTAAGGACCATCATGATCACACCCTTCATCAGAGTTGCTGATCATGAGACTTTTCATTAGAGTTGCGGAAACGTTGTTGGTAGTCTCTCAACATTTGTTGTAGTAAGTCTCTCATCATCATTGATAGTGAGGAGGATGTGTGAGCATGAGGTATGGATTGACCCGATTTAGCTGGAAGTAGGAGCCATCAACGCCATCTTTATATGTGTCCCTGAAATAAAATAGTTAGCAATAAATATAGAGAATGAATATGGCTTTGTCATTCATTCTGCGAGGACAGACTACCCTCCGATTTTGTGAAAACCGAACTGTGATCAGGTAGAGTCTCTTTTAAGGACGACTCTCCTTGACAGGAATTTCCAGCTTGTAGTAATGAATTTTCCAAAGAATCCACTTCGGAATCTTCAAACTTAGCATGTTCTCATACCGGAACGTCTCAAAACAGACAGCACGATAGAGTGAATCGGTGAATGAATATTCACGGATTGATGAGAAATTGATTTTTATCAATCACTCGCGTGTCATATAATGAACATTTTGAGACACGACGAGAGTTTTAAGCTTTGAATCACATTTCCATCAAAAATTATTTTGTGAGCACATTGAAAGGTTTTACCAAAAGTATCCGTCAATCCATATCCTGGAACAAGTTTGATTCAATTTAGAATCGCACCATTGTTGCTTTCCAGTTGTCACTTGATCATTGATCCAAGATGGATCTCACATGTCACCCACCAAGAGCTTGAGTGATGTTCGCTCTAGAAGGATTTCCATCTTCATTTAGAATATTTTCATATCACTCGGATGTTCTGGCAATACCACAAGGATAATGCGTAGGACTCTAAATATTTTATCTTATTTTCCACATTGTGTGAAACAATAAGCATATTTGGAAGTATGTCCTATCGAGATTTATGGATGATCTCATGGCTCTAGACTCAATAGTGCGTTTTGATCCACTCCTAGAGACAGGGGAGGCGTCTCCTGTTTTAAGTATCAACATAGCTCGCAATGAGCGGTCGATACATTGCACAGGGTTCCCCATGAGAATGAAACAAGCTCTTTTAAGAGAACTTGAGTGGTTGGGAATTTTGGAGCAGTGCGTCACTGGGTCCATGACGTCTTGTCTTTAATACCGGTGTTACCTTAGTAACCGCCAGTAGATTATGAATTGAACCCGGTTTCTGCCCTAAGGTTGAATATGTGGAAGGCTATTTCTTTTCACCCTTTCTCATTTCATTTCTTTTTCATTCCTCAACCCCTTCAGTGCTTACCGAGACTTCATCACTAGAACCTTGTTGGGTTTGTTCCAGTCCTAGCTCTATCTCAGTCTGCACTCTTCCCTTTCTCACTTTTCTCCTTTTTTCAATCATTCCTAAGGACTTCTAATCTATCTATGGATTGTCCCTGGGAAGATCCTTCCAGTTCTGGTGGATCATGGGAACTCATACCTAACTTTAACCATCCTTATAACTCCGTGCATAAAGATAAATGGTCGGTCTTTGGTATAACTTCCACAAACGCCTTTTGCTCCCCCTCAATCTGTGCATCGATATTCGAAAGTGTTCAGCACATATGCGGGTGCCTTTTATTGAGTCCAAAAGATGACATTTGATTATCAGATTTCATATTTAAATCACATTCTCTCCCCCGATCAAAAATTTCAAATCTTTCGAGATTTTTTATCTCAATTGATTTAAATAAGTTAGGAAACGTTTGGGAGAGAAATGCGGTCAATTTTAATTATTGTCTGATGAAAGGAACTTTTTTTCTTGCTCCCCCTCAATCTGTGAGGGAGGTTGTTATGTGTCAGATTCAGTGAGTTTACAAAAGATTTAAAGTTTTGACGAAAACTCTTTGAAAATGTACTCATTCTGACACATAACCATCACAAATCGTTTTATTGCAAGGTTTTTGTACAAAGTGTGGGGAGTTGTTTTGATGATACATAAAATTTTGAGAAATCACTCTCCCCCTCAAATAATGACGGATGTTAAAGCTTAAATAAATGATGTCATTGATTGAGTGAAAAATTTTGTCAAAATTTTGAGTTCAATTTGATTTTCAATCAAAATTTCATGGTACCACCAAGTATTGCACAAATACTTTCCGAAAAAATCATAGAAGTGAAAGTATTTGGTGATAAAAAGAATACTTCTCTTCTTTATCAAGAAATAATGCACTGAAGCATACATTAGATCAAGGGTGCATGAATATAAAGTAATTCACGCTCAAATGAACGGCACCCTTTGCTAGGAACAACCGTCTTTTTGGCGACGAGTTTTCCTCATTTTGGAAAACGGGTTGCTATCTGAAGTAATAGCAAGCCATTGTTTTGAAGTTTGGGTTACAGCCTGAAATGACTGTAAGCCATTGTTTTGAAGAATATTTTGAGAGACGACATGTTTTTGAAAAACAACTTTATTCAGAAACCGAAAAACTCTTGCTCAAGCATATGTATGATTCCGTGTCATTGTTGAATGACATTTCTAGAAACGTACATAATATTGATTACACAAGAGACATGTCGTGAGAAGAATATTTTTGGATTTTTGTGATTTTTCAGAATTTTATGGTTTTTATAGGTTTTATATTTTTCTATTTTCTTTTTGATTTAATACTATGTACAAAGGATATGTGAAGCAACTCCTTTACTCCTCCTGATCTTCCTGAAGACTTATGAGATCCTCAGGCGTGAGACTCTTCATACCAAGACGAGGGAGGATGAATTGAAACCGGTCCCTAGAAAGTGCTTTGGTGAAGATATCAGCTAGCTGGAACTCAGTCCTCATGAAGTAAAGTTCCACAATTCCTTTCTCAACTTGCTCCCTGATGAAGTGATGTTGAATGTCAATGTGCTTAGTCCTTGAGTGTTGTACATTGTTGCAGCAGAGTGCAATTGCACTTTTGTTGTCACAGTACATGGGAATCTTGTTGCATACGAAGCCATAATCCGAAAGTTGAGATCTCATCCATAAGATCTGAGCACAGCACAAGGACATGGCAATGTATTCAGCCTCTGTGGAGGAGATTGATGTACTCATTTGTTTCTTTGAAGACCAACTGACTAGCTTATTACCCAAAAACTGAGCATCCCCAGATGTACTGCGACGAGTATCTTGACATCCTGCATGATCAGCATCAGAATAGGCTGTGAGCGCCATAGAAGTGTCTTTGGGGTACCATAGGCCCATGTGGATTGTTCCTTTAAGGTACCGAAAGACTCTCTTGACAGCTTCCAGGTATTTCTTGGTAGGTTTGGATTGATACTGAGCACACATGCAAACTGCAAACAGAAGATCCGGTCTGCTAGCAGTAAGATACATTAAGGAACCAATCATGCTTCGATACTTGGTTTGTTCGACCGGGATCCCAACATCATCTTCATCTAGTTTTGATCTTTCAATCATAGGAGTATCAACTGAGTCACAGGAATCGAATCCAAATTTCTTCAATATTTCATTAGCATACTGGATTGATTGATGAAGATGCCATTGGGATTTTGAGATATTTGCAAGCCTAGAAAGAAAGACATTTGACCCATCATTGACATCTGGAACGCAGAACTCATCTCTTGGGAGAAACGATCACAGTCTTTGGGATCAGAGGAGGCAAATATGATATCATCAACGTAGATTTGTACATGAAGAAAGTTTTTGCCCGTTTTTCTGGTAAAGAGTGTAGGATCAACAGCACCTTTGGAAAACTTGTTAGCAAGAAAGAATTTTGACAAGGTGTCGTACCATGCCCTAGGAGCTTGCTTAAGCCCATAAAGAGCCTTCTTCAAACAATACACATAGTTAGGACGTTCTGGATCCATGAATCCTTCGGGTTGGCTTACATACACCACCTCTTTTAGATCGCCATTTAAGAATGCAGTCTTAACATCCATTTGATAAACCACCATATTCTGACTTGCAGCATTTGCTAGAAATATTCTTATGGCTTCAATTCTAGCAACAGGTGCGAAGGATTCATCAAAATCTATTACTTCTTCTTGACAATATCCTTTTGCCACAATCCTAGCCTTGTTCTTCAATGCATCTCCATGCTCATCAAGTTTAACTTTAAATATCCACTTGAGAGCAATGATCATAGCACAATCGGGAGGTGGTACTAATTCCCATACTTCAAGTTGATCAAACTCATGAATTTCGTCCACCATAGCAGTGAACCATGAGTGTTTAGACATTGCATCCTTGAAATCTTTTGGCTCAACTTTAGAGAGGACAGAATTGAAGAAGCACCACAATGCGTCGGTTGCAAGTTGCTTACGGGTTGATACCGGACGAGAAGGGTTTCCAATAACGTTGTCAATTGGGTGATCATTTGTCCATTTCCTAAGGTGTTCATGGGGTTGAGGATAAGGAACTGAGGTAGCCGTGTTAGATTTGTCTGAGGTTGTAGCATCATTTGACGATTCAGGAGCAAAGATGTTAACAAACGGCTCATTATCGGGTGGAGCGAAAGGATTTACTTCAAACGAATTATCCACAGCTGCTACTCGTTGTACAAGCGAAGATTGACCATTAGATATGCTAACTGAACGACTGATGGTGGGGGCTTCAGAATCCCATGACAACGAAGTGGATGGCCCATCATTAACATCTGGGACATTTGTTACCCCAGCTGGTTGTGGAACGACTGTGGCTTCTGGAGCATCCACGTTTTGAGGTTCAAAGTATTCATCAAACATTGGGTTAAACAGTTTCTTCCAATCTTCACTTGTAGGAGTGATGCGTGGGAATTGCACCAGGCTTTACCTCTCGAGGGATCTCGAGAAGCTTACAACCCCCACCAGGCAGTGTACCTGATCGTTGTAGTACAGTATAGTGACAAGTACCGGGGGATTAATCGTTCAACTCAGGAATAGTGTCGCTAGGGTTAGAAAGCCTAAAAACTAGGTCTAGAGGTGAGGGATGATTCTTTTTTGTGTTTTTATATTTTTATAAAAGCAATTAAAATCTCGGGTTTTGGAAGAGTGGGCGGAATTAATTGCTAGTCAACTAACCTAATAACTAAAGATGCAATCAAAATAAAATAACAAAAATGTAAATAAAGCTAATTAAACTAGTGGTGTGAACAATAAATGGGAAAATTGTGTTTACTTAGATTTTATTACTCCCTAGATATCTTTCACAGGTTGATAGTTTGTTACAGTTGCGTGGATGACGGGTTATATTCCTTAATACCAATCGTGGGTTGGCGTACGTACTTCTCCAACTCTATAAGCTCCTACTTCACTCCTATGTCGAGCCTGCAAGAAGCTCCTAACATGGGATCATTAGAATTCGCTCATGCATTAAATACAACCATAAAAACATAGTACGCATTGGTTCATGTTTCTTAAGACGTTCAAGCAAGTTACACTATGGAAGTCTGCTAGTTTTCTTAAGCCTAACATCGAAATCATTCATCCGTAAACACTATAAACGAGCAATCAACCCATAATCAACATCTAGGTTTCACTACATCTAAGCAAACACACAAGAGATCTAGCCTAGCATGTTAAAATCAAGACAAGCGTAATATATATTCAAATAACACATAGACATATTGAATGAATTGAAAGGATACTTATCTTAATTGAACATGAATGGTTTCAAGGGGTGAAAACCCTTGAAAATACTGATAAAATCGTGCTAGGGTTTATTCAAGTCGTCCCTAAAATTGTCCTCCTCTAATGAATGAAAATTACAAATGTATATATAGATTTCCCAAGGTGACGGCGTCAAGAAGAAAATTCTGACGCCATCAACCCGCCGCCCATAATAAAATTGGATTGCCTAGATCCAGATCTGACGCCGTCAAGAGTAGTTTTCTTCTGGGCCGTCATGAGTAATGGGGCAATGACGGCCTATGGTGACGCCGTCATGCCCTAATGTAAAATCTTTCTGGACCGTCATGGACTTTATCCTCTTCACCTCATGTTTTTTCTCTTGACACCATCATTAAGAAGTTGGTGACGCCGTCAGGTACTGTTCCAAGCAAGGAAAATTAAGACTTTGCCGTTTTCTTCATTTTTATGCTCCAAAAATGTCCAGAATGCTTCCTTTTCCAGAATTCACTCCAAAAGTACCTAAAATCACAAAAGGAACGATTTAGGGCAATATTTAATCAAATAAATTCAATTCCGGGCTTAAATGACCCCCTAAAAATGGATCATTTTTTGCCTCATCATATACCCTTACACTTGAGATTTGCTTGTCCTCAAGAAAATGTGCTTTTATTCTAATCAAAATACAAGTTAGGGGTCATTTAACACTAATATAAAAGTAATTACAACAAATAATCGTTCCACTAAAGACCAAAGACAAGCACGGAGGTCATATACTAGCACCTCACAAATAGTGTTTAGATACTCACATCTCTCGGGTGTAATAAAGTATATATCACAACATGGAAATGGAAAATATCTCTCACTACCTGTCATAGCAAAATAGATTACCATAGGCTTGAGAAATGATCAAACCTCCACCACATGGCGTAAGCACCTAGGATAAACTATCAAAGAGGTCTTTTAAAGGGTTATAACGTTAGGTGTAGGGATATGGAATACACGGTTTTGTTGGATAAAGGCAATCTTTACTGGTGGCGAGTTAATCATCTTGGTTAATTACATGTACAATATGGTGTTGCTAAGCCAAGACTAGACTCGACTTAAGCTAATAAATGAAAAATAATAAAAACATAAAACAAGAGTTGGATGAGTTATGGAGGCAAGATGCATCTCATAGTGAGTTGTCCAGGTTTGAAATTGGGGAGTATCCTGAGTATGATTATGCATGCGGGGAGTATTCAGATTAATCTATGTTTATGTATTTCGTATCGTATTGTATTTAAGTTTGTATGTTATTTTCCTATTCGCATAGTATTGTATTTCGTATTTTATTATATGTAATTTTTATTTAACGTTTATGTAATGTTTTATTTTCGTAACTTTTTCTATGGGAACATATAAACTAAAATTAGTAAAGATACGTAGTTTATTAAAAGAAGTATTAGTTTAGGGGTTGAATTTGTAATGTTAATTTTTTAAAGAATAGTGGGGCTCAAAATATGGTGTTGAGGTGGTGTTATGATAAAGGATATTTTTTGGTGTTAATGTTGAAATGTTAAAGCTGATGTGGCGCTGACGTGGCAGATGTTATTTCATAAATTGAGTTATGACACCTATCTCATAGGGGTTTGTGGTTTTGCATTTTATGTACTTTATATATTTATTCGGATAAATATATGCGCCATGTTTAATTACTATTTTACCCCTCTATGAGAATATTCCATATTCTTATTTCTCGATCATTTCCATTTTATTTCATATCTCATTATCCCATTCCAACTTGCCTATTCTAGTTAGTGTGCACCGGTTGACCCATCGGCATTTCTGTGAGTACCAGTTGTTAAAGTCGTTGTTCTATGCACACATATACTACAGTGGGTTACTAGTATCATTTTACCATAGTTTTTAGTTAATTCAGAAGTATACATGAGTAGTCTATTGCTTTTGGTTACACTAAAGATGAGCATGAACTTGTTTATTTAGGTTTTTAAAACAAAACTTGAAAAAAAATCATCGGATCTAAGTGATGCTTGAATTGTAAAGCAAGCTTTACAATCCACAAAGCAGAACACCTAACTATTTTAGTGTAGTAAACAAAAGTTTGGAGATTAACCGTTCTCTAGGGGAATAGTGAGGTAGGCTCGTAGGGTATGAGGATATGATCTAAAGATCAAAGAAGATTTTTTTAGTGTTTTTGTGTTTTAATTCAAAGCATGTAAATTATTGGGGTTTTGATAGATTTGTTGTAAAAATAATATTAACCTAAAGACAATAAAATAAATGTATGAAAAGTAAAATTTGTGTAAATGATATATGGGGAAACCGTATTTATCTAGGGTACACTACTTCTAATTCAAAGCTAGCTATGCATATTGAATCTATCACACCTGAATTGGTTATGGTGAATGTCCTAGATTAGTGCAATGTCTTGGTCCAGCTCCTACACCCCATAACAAATAACCTAGCGCCTTGGTCCACCTCCTACAACATATAACAAATAGCCTAGTGCCTTGGTCCAGCTCCTAAAACTATATTTTACACATCAATCATCCAACCTGTTAACGTATCACAAGCCAACATCTCTTGGTACACGTGTGTCGCACATAAATAAACAAATAACCCTAAGTGACTCAACAAAGCCAATAACCTAGGAAAATTCAAAGTTTTATATGGATCTCAATTAGTATAGCCTTGATCCCTTGGTAAACACGCTTTAGAGTACTCGTGCAGAACTTGTAAACCTCTTTAGCGGCAATGAAATGTTTGTGCCTGTAGATGTCGAGATTGACAACTCTGAATTTTGGTTTGGTGATGAGCATGTATGGTTCTTTGTCTTGCATATCTGGGATCTCCACCATCGGCTTCGTGAGGTTAAGTCTATACTGATAGCTTTCAATACCAAACTGGAATTCATTTACCCTTTCTTTGATCACTCGACTTCTCATGATATGTACGAGTGGCTGAATGATTTCTTATCTGAACTTATGTGTCCACTCTTAGTGAAGTTGTTGTCTTTTCACGTACAGATCTTCCAGATCATTCATATTCATATTCTAGAAATCAGCTTTAATATACCCGTAGACGTTGTCTTCTTCCCGTAGAACAATAATCTTATACATATTTCCAGCCATATTGTTCTTCAATTTCGATTTCGAAGATTTCTTTGATGCTGAGTTCTGAGTAGATAAATTCCTTTGAATGTTGGTAAGATGCTTTAGCAGATAGAAAACTCTTTTACGCTCTGGCCAGTTTTCCATATTATAGTAAGCCATGTGAAAGAACTTGTTGATTTCTGTAGCCCTGTACATAGCCACAAATTTGGGATGTTCTTCCAAATCATCTTCATCAAAGTCTGTAGCTTTCAATACTTTTTCTAAAGAAGGCTTCAAATGGATTTTACCTTTCCTTCCTCTTCTTAGGTAAATGAGATCGAAGTTGTTGTAGGAGACAGCTTGTTCACGAGGATGGTTCTAGGGACCGTATATAGGTAGCTCAACTTTTTGAGTGTAGGGAAATAGATTGTTGAGGCATATTTCTAGATCGAAGGTCTCCGGTGCTTGATTTTCCCAAAAAGTGTCTTTGGCATTCATCATCTCGCTCATATTCTTTTCTATGAACTCTCTTTCTACATCGGTTCTGGGATTTTTGAAGTAGTTATCCATGAACTCCAACCTTGCCTTCTCTATACTATCTTGTTCCCTGATCGAGTTGTCTTTCTTCCCAAAAGTGCTTCTATAATCCTTCATAAATGATATTGACACCCCATGAGAATCAATCTTTCCTACAATAGCCCCTTCTTCCAACTCTGGTTCTTTACAAAAATCAACATCATACACCCAATATGTCTCATTACTTAGATCAATCACCTCGACAGCAACCACTTTATAATTTTCTTCAGCAGGTTCAAAAAGCATTATCTCTTTTCCTTTGCTTGTCACTTCACCTTTATCAATGCCCTTATCTCCAAAATCATACAGCTCATCAGTAGACGTATATGAAGCTGCAGGCTCCTCAAAAACCCCAGCATTTGTGCTTTAATGTTGCTCTTGGTGACTAGTTTCCTTTGTAGGGGGTGCATATGATTCCCCGGTGAGCCTTTGACGCTTCGCATTCTCTTCCTCAGGATTAGCATTATCTTGATGGTCATCACGGGGTTGTTTGCAAAGGTAATCACACCTATAAGTTTGTTGCCTCAGCTGAGCTCATACAATGCTGTTGTGTATCATTCCTCCAGGAAGTACCTTTTATTCTAAATTCTAAATAACAAAATAAGAAGGAAGTATGACCGTTTTCCAAATAGTTGAAACCCATGTGGGAGAATTTTCGGCTTATATTCCTACTAATGTAATTTCGATTACTAACAGTGTTATACCGGTAGCTTCAGGCGGTATACACGTTTGGCATATGCCTGCTCTGACCGAGATCATTGGAACTCTTAATAGTTCTTCGTCTTTTGCCATAAGATCTGAGTCATTAAGCTTACCTTCATACAGGAACTGTTTCTTCTCTTCAAATGTGATGTTCAGATAAGGTTGGGTTGGTTGAAAGGTGAGTGTGTTCTTTTGAATGAAGTGCTGAAAGCGTTCACCCAGCTTTCTATCAAGTGTTGCTTCAAGCCGTTGATCTAATCGGTTATCAATGAGCTTTGGCATATCTTCATTTGCTATTGACCCCAAGTTTTCTATTCCGAGCATCCTTTTGTTTGTCATGTAAAGCGGCTTCAGGACTTTGTAGATTGCGCGTCTGCACTTCTGTTGTGTTATTAGGTGGCGTATATGTTGGATGTGTTGATGTTGATTATGTTGTTATTGTTGTGGTGGTGATGGTTTTAGCTGACGTTGTGATGATAGTGATGGTAGCTTGTCTAGTTCCTCTTCGGGTTGTGTTGGTGGTTGTACTTCAGCGATCGTTGTTATCATTGTGGAGTGTGTGAGTTGTTGTAGTTGAGTTGTTGTCGTTGTAACTTTAGCAATAACCTCTGAGTTTGGTGCTGAAGACTCTGTATCATTCAAATTTGCTTCAACCCTTTTAATAGACTGACTCTGCAATCGTCTGTATCAAGTTGAGGTTGGCATAATTGAACAAAGTGTCTATGTGAGGAGCTTACTGCTCTGTGAAGATTGTTAGAAGCTGAAGCATAGAGAGAGTCCTGGTTAGGCTTCCTGATGTGGTGGTGACGGTCTTTTGATTCTTTGACTATTTAGGCTTCAAGCTATATTGTGAGCCGTCATCATCATTAGTAGGCCTTGGTGATAACGGTGTATCTTCATTATCATTCTAGAAACTTGACCCTGCCCCATCATTATTTCCACCTAAGAACAATGTATCTAGCTCTTTTTCAGCAGCCTCTGCCTTCAGCCTCTCTTCTTCCTCTTTTCTCCTTTGTTCCTCCCTACTTCCCCTCAAACCCTCTTCGAATTCTGGAAACTCATAATCAACAAATTCAAACTCGCTTTCTTCTTCTGCTGTTGGTGCATGTCCACTAGAACTTTCTTGAATGAAAACGTCTTTTCATCTTGCCTCTTCTTCCTCTTTTCTCCTCCACGGCTCTCCGCAATTTGTTTACCATTCTACTTACTTCTTCTAGTTTCCTCAAAGCTTGACCCAGTATTTCTTTGAGCTACTAGAGCTATTACAGTAGACCTAGTCGGTTGTGACTGAGTCTTAGCTGTTACTAGGTTCATGTAATCTTTGTACGCCTGAGACTCTGGGTTAACTAACCTCAACAACGCATGTGGTATAAGCATACCTTATTTCCTTGTTACCTTTGGGTCATCATATATGAACTTTACAATGTCATTGTGTTGGGTCTGGAAAAATCGACCCAATTGTCTCTAACAAGTATTTAAACATAAAATAGCCTAATTCACCTTCTGGAGGTCAGTGAGCGTCAAGTCTCTGATAACGATCAGAGAGAATTTCACTGCATAACTATCAAAGCGAACCTAACAGTTATCGGAAATGATATAATATCTGAGAGTTATCAGAGAACATGTCTCACTAATTATTATTTAGAAGATGACTTACTGACAAAGAAATCAGTGAGTGTTGTATAAAGCTCAAATGCCTCTATGACTTCAGGGAAGTCAAAGACCAATTGAAGAAAACATCTTACAAACTGATGTGGTGTTAGGGAGTGATTTAAAAGGAGCTAAAGGCAACACCGGTGTCACTGAGATCTAACAAATGTCTTAGTGACTCGAAGACTTGATTTTGGATTACAACCGCAACCACAGAAAGTATGGGCATGAAACTTCTTTGAAAATATAAGTTCAAGTACTTATCGATATGCGTTAAACAATAGTTGGAACTATACGTTGTCAAATCGGGAAAGCCGAAAGTACGCTTCAGACTAGCCTACTATGCACGTGCCTATCTATAGCAAGTGTACAACATACTATGCAATCCAAATGTAACCACTGTTTCTCCTCCTATATAAACACTCGGTTGTAACCAAGTAAAGTAGAAATTCTTAAAAAAAATACAACGTATTATGGTTAGAATCCTCCTCTCCAAGAAACAACAAAGCAGCTAGTAGTCTTTTGTTGTTTGATTTTGGAGAGTTTAATCTGTCAACTCGAGGGTAGTTTCCGTAGGCTATTCCTTGTAAATCTTTGATTTATTGATAATAAGATTTAGAAAAATTGAAAAAACTCAAATGGTGTTATTAGCATGTCTATGTCGTTCTCAAGCAAACCCAACCTCGTCCATGTTAATGTTCATCAGTTTTCCTTACTTACTAAAACCTATTCATATAATTCATGGTTTGCATAAATGCGTGTGCACAAAAACCGGACCCAACAAGTGGTATCAAAGCGGGTGGGTTTTTCTTAATTCAGATCCGTTCTTGATTGACTGATAATAAAATATAGTTGTTCTTGAATTACGGCTAATAACACCAATCCTATACCATACTTAATCCCCACTCAAAAATGCCTCTTGTAAGATTTCTTTACCCTTTTCTTGACCAGATCTAGTACTCGTAATTGTTCTTGTTCAGAAAAGAAATCCATCAGCCTCCTCTGCAGCTCTTCCAGCCACACTCCTTTTAGTGACTTTTTCACACGAGCCCGTCTATACTCAGGCTCGGACGAAAAAGTGTGCATAAATTCTCACAAACTAAAAGTGTGGTAACACTTAAATGTAAAAAATGGTCGCTCTGAGAAGTCACCAAAATTTCGAAGGATGAAGCTTCAGAGGTAGTTAAATCATTAAACTGATAGACTAAAAGATATGAGGAGATTCAGGGGTAGTATGAAGATGCCTTCATGCTCACAATGTAAGGATTATTGGGGAATATACGTAAACAAAATAGTCCCTAATCATTCATAAAACTTTAACGAAGACATACACAACAATGAATCATGCTTTATTGATTTTTTCTTAATTCTTTGTTGTAAATCAGTATGTAAGAAGAAGCCATTAAGCTCACTTACTACTGATGAGAACTAGACTTCATACTATAAACAGGAAGAGACACTAGGAAGGAAAAGGTACCCAAGTGACTCTTGAATATGTTTAGAATAGTCTAGCCTTGAACCTAGGCGCTGATAAAGTCTCTAAACCATTGAACCAGATTTCGAAGGGTTCACAAACCAAGAAAAGCTACAAGGTCTCAGAGACCACAACATCAGAAATATCAAAAATAAATTGTAATATCCTTTATATTTTTTGATATAAAATCATTACGTAAGAAGAAGCCGTTATACTAACTTACTACTAATAATTAGTCTATTTGTATATTTAAATAAGGGGAGATTGTTGGTGTTGATATAAATAATTGACTAAAAACGTTATTCATATCCTTCGATATCTCTATGTATTGATAATCAGAAAACGAAAACTCATCAAACCAAAGATTATGACGTAAATAAGTATTTAGTAGTAAATACTCACTTTCACCATCTAATCACTTAAGGTATGAATAAACAAAGTGGCTAATGCACTATAAGATCAAAGAAAATTTTTATTAATCACTAGATATTTATAAAATGTCACAAAACATTCTATATCTTTTATAAAACATTTTTGGAATCAAAAGAATATGTTTAATTCATTACAAATATATGAATTCAAATTTTCAACCAAAAAATGGCAAATCTAATTCAGAAAATTTTTCCTCACAAAAGGACAAAAAATTCCAACGTTCAGGAGGGCAGCCCCCTTAATTATACTAGGCGGCCCCCTTAATCATTAAGGGGACCGCCCCCTAATTAAAGGGACCGGTACGCTCCAGAACAGTGTTTTCTGGCCCTTTAAATACTAGATCATTTCGCATATTTTTCTCACCTTTTTGCTCTAAAAACTTTCTGATTCAAACCTCCATTTCTATTCTCTAAAATCCTTTGATCACATAAACATTAACCTTTGTTTCAAAGTGATTCAAGCTTCAATACTCAAGTGCAAAGAGAAGCAAACTTCTATCTATCAAGATTAGAAGTATTACAATTTAGTATCATCTTGCTATCTAAGTTGTTTGATCATTTCATCTTGTAAATCATTCATTCTTTGGTGTATAAAGTGTATACATTGGTTAGCTAGATTTAGATATAGGATCTAGATTTGTTGAAGGTGTGAAGTGGTATTAGAAGTAAAGAAGTAAAGGTGCATAGGATTAGTGGTAGGAGATATAAGAAGTGATAGTATATTATAGTAGAGATTAGTAGTGAAGGCAAAGAAGTTGAAGCCATAAAGTTGAGAAGACATAGAAGCTTAGAAGGTGTGAAGACATAAAAGCTTTGAAGTGGGAAAGACATAGAAGCTTAGAAGGTGTGAAGACGTAAAAGCTTTGAAGTGGGAAAGATATAGAAGCTTGTTAAATAGAAGAACCCTTGGAGAAGTACATAGAAAAAGGTCTTCAAGTTGTGACAAAGAAGTAGTGAAGTTTTGAAAACATAGAAGCCTAGAAGTTGTGAAAAAATATAAGTCTTGAAGTAGTGGATAGATCGAAGTTGTGAAGGTGTGAAGAAACAAGTGGTGTAAAGAAGTGTAGAAGGTGTGAAAGAGTGTAGAAGGAGTTGTGTTGTGAGTATAGTTGTGAGATTGGTTCTAGCTACGATTAGAACCCGACATTTAGCTTTGTGTCGTTAAGTTGGTGTAAGCTAAGGTGTGTACGGTTTTCTCCGCCATAAGGGAGGTTATTGACTTAGTGAAGAAAACTCTCGAGTTCGGTGCTCGGGGAGTGGAGTAGGGCAAGGAAGGTGTCCTTGTAGCCGAACCACTATAAATCCTTTGTCTCTCGGTTTGATCTTTCCATCTCTCACTCTTTGTTTACTTACTTGTTAGCATTTCGTATATAGTTATAATTGCTTGTGTTGTGCATATATTGATTTCACATAAAGATCAAACTAGGTTCCATTCACAACATTAATTTTATATAAACAAACCAAAAGGATAAACTCATATTAAAACACAAATACATATATATACTTATATGTGATATATGAAATCATAATTTTTACTCAACATTCTATATAAGTAGTGTTTATACGAATAGTGTGAATAAACTAGTATCTATATTTTTGTATCAAAGATTTTTGAAATTTGCGTCAATTCTTTAGTAGCAAACTTTTATAAAACGAAAAAGACGTAAAACTATTCAACCCCCCCCCCCCCCCTTCTAGTTTTCCACAATTGGTATCAGAGCCACGTCTAGCAAGATTTTTAAAATATATTGTATTTTAAAACTTGTAACGATCTATGGAATTTGAAAAATATCTAGAAGGGGAATTTACGCAAAAACCACCATTATTTGAAAATGATCATTTTCTTGAATGGAAAAATAAATTTGAAAATTATGTGAAATCAATAGATCTTGATCTTTGGCATATCATTTCAATTGATGATCTTCAACCAACTATAATGGATTTTGAAAATCAATATAATAATCTTCAAACAAAGATCGATAAAAATACTAAAGCTAAATTACTGATTTACAAAACTCTACCAAGAGTTGAATATGAAAGAGTACTCTTTTGTAAAACGGCAAATGATATTTGAAAATGTCTTTTAAATTTTCACCAAGAGAAATGTAAAACCAAATATGATAAACTTGATGTTGCACAAGAATTAGTCACTCTAGAAAATTTGATAAACAAACTATTGATGAATTGTTGTACTTCTCGGCGACATCCTCATTATGTGCATTTAAATGCAATGGATGTCCTCAACTAACCATCTCGGACCTATGAGAATCTGGGTACCAAGCTCTTTTTCATGTTTAGGTAGTTAACGAACGAAGAGACTATTACTTTTTGGATCGCTCACTTTGCTTTCTTATATTTGATGACTATTGGTTCCTATTACTCTGATTCACATTCTACACACGATTTGCTTATGACGCTGTTGCGGCCATTTATTATTTCGGCGTTTTGTTCTTCACTTTTGGAGTATTGGTTTTATGGTGTGTTCATTACTACCTCATGATGAAGGATTCAAGCGCAATTATTCTTGATCTACACGACTTATGTTGATTGTTATGATCGATTAAGTATTTCGGATCAAGCCTCCTTAATCTTTATTGCGTTGGGATTTTACCTTGCTACTTCGACATGCTTTGGGCAAACTTTAAAGATGTCTTCTAACACTCTCATGCCCACTCTTAAGGAAAAGCTGGACCTGAGGTAAGTTTTCTTTTCAAAAACTTGTCAATATCACATTATATTAAAGTATGCTATAATTAGTATATTAATATGATTATATTTATAGGTTGCCCTGTTCATATATCATTAATACTAATATATGTATACATGAAATTAGGCTAGTTGACCCTCTTGATTTTAAGTCTATTACCGTTCTTCTTATTCATCATTTATATTAGAAATCATCTATGATCAATAGTAGAATACTTATTATTTAGGCTAAATGACCATTCTAGTTGCATAAATAGATGTGCTATAATTAAGACTTGTTAGCATTTAATACTATGATGAGTTTAGTGTATATATATACATGTGTTAATCTTGTATCCATAGATGATTTACTTTATCTCTCTCAATCATATTGCATTAAGATCATTAGAATTTACCGTCACTCATCCATGTCTTTAGTTGCCATTAAAGATGATTATATGTGATAATGGGCTCAACCGATTCTCTTGAATATGATAAGTTCCTATTTCAAATCCTTCATTTGTGATTTCTTGCTATCAAAAATACAATATCATGTTTAAAACCTCTCGCTTTGAAAAATAATTTTTCAAATATCTATCTCATCTTTCTTCAAACAACATATTTAACTGTAAGCTACCATAACTTTATTTTAATCAAAATCAAGATTGGAAAAAATTTCTTATCCAATCTGTCAACATGTTATGAAGCAAAACTCAATCTATTTTACTCTAATACACATTTGAATCTATTTCAAAGCATTGTTGAATAAAACTAAAAACTTTTTATTAAAAGTAAATATATTTGATTATCTCATATGTGTCATACACTTCTATGAAAATGACATTCATAATTTAATCAAATCATTTCATGAGAATCATGGTTTGCCCATATGGATCTTGTTTGTAACAAGTCTTGAAGTCCATACAATCATATCTTCCCATTTGTTACTTGTAAGCACTCATCAATATGTTTGAACTAGCCTACATATTATCATTTTCAGATAGTTGTATATTTGACTAGTATGTTTTATTGTTTCCTTGGTTGTTTAACTTAATTGGCCAATAAGTAGATTGCATGTAAATTAAAAATTACTTGTCTACTTAATTTGTTATAATAACATTCTCTACATTTATGATTAGTATATCCTATATTGCCCCAAAGAGTTAAACTTACTTGAATCCAAACCCAAAAACACAACCTTTCTGAAAATTTTCTGCCAAAAACCCAATTCTGGCATTCTGGAATTCACCAGATGGGCAGCCCCCTTAATTATATAAGGCGGCCCCCTTAATGATTAAGCGGACTGGCCCCTAATTAAAGGGACCGGCCATCTGATGGTCGGGGTTACTGTTTTCTTTATCACTTTTTGACCCTCTTCACCCTATACTTCCCAAAATTCACAAACATATTTTATCCCATACTATAACTCACAATTTACCTTCCTAAACCACATTTTTCTTACACAATAAATACCTTCTTCCCATCATAAATGCTATCACATCCAAACATGTCATCCCCCAACAACCAAAAACCTAAGGTTTCAAGAACCGCAAGGATCTCCGTCAAACCCGTTTGGAGGAGGAAACTTGATTCTTGTCACAACTCAAGTGATGTTGTTCTAAGTCAACCAACAACTAAACCTCAAACCCAGACTAATGACTCATCTCACAACCTATCATCCACTCATGCCCCCATTAATGCTTCTTCATATAATGAGCATGCTCAATCCCAAAATAACAATCTCAATCTCTCAACCAATACTTCACATGTTGCTCATTCAACAAAAACACCATCCACTCATGAAGCACCTCTTCCACCCATATCATGTTTTCATGATTACTCAAGCTCAATCATGTCTCCACCACCAAGAGTACCACCACCACATCCTACAACCTCACATGCCATTCCTATGTTGCATGTTCAAACCTTCACCCAAGACAACTATCATGCTCCTCCACCATCACCTTCCTCTGAACACTTGAAGTTCGTTGAGGAGCTAAAAGAAGCTCATGAGCTTAGTGCTCTTTTAGCATTACATCTTGCTCAATGCAATTTGGATCCACCTCAATCAAGCTCACCATCATCACCACACAACATTAACCAAATTGAGAAGCATGTTAACAATTGCCCTTGTTGCATCTTCCTCCAACAACAAACAATTGCATTGAATGAGCACTTTAGTTGGATTGAGTATCTTCTTACTAGATCTCAACAAACACTATCACTTGAACAACATCAAAACCCTCAACCAACAAACCCAACTCCAAATTCACCACCTCCAAGCTCTACATCTCCAAACTCACCAACATCCATGAAACCAAAAATTTACCTCCATTAATCTACCAACATGATCCCCATTTACCATTCTCTACCAAGCATTCTATATGCTTATGCCTTTTATTTTTCAAATAAAACACTTCAACCTTTTTGGGATGCAAGCAAGTTTAATGACACTCTTTGTTGACACAATAGGATATTCTACTTGGTTTAGAATTCTAGCGTTATAGTTTATGTAACAATGATTATGTGGTTGACATAATCATTTTGAATTAATGAATGGTTTAATATGTGTTTCAAATTCTCCTTTGCCATGCTTGTTAGTTGTTGTTAGTATGTTATATATTTTTGCTTGTGCTTCTAATATTTTTCTTGCAAGAATTCCATAACTCGAACCCTTGGTGCCCTCAAATGAGGGGGAGCATACATCAAGGGGGAGCTTTCATCTTTTCGGCTTAAACATTTTTGATTCTACAAAAAGGGGGAGAAGTGAATATAAACTCACTAAATACTTGTCTAAAAATAAATTTTTGAACATAATGAGTTTAGGTTTTGTAATCATCAAAAAGGGGGAGATTGTTCATATAAATAATTGACTAAAAACGTTATTCATATCCTTCGATATCTCTATGTTTTGATAATCACAAAATGAAAACTCATCAAACCAAAGATTAGGACATAAATAAGTATTTAGTAGTAAATACTCACTTTCACCATCTAATCACTTAAGGTATGAATAAACAAAGTGGCTAATGCACTATAAGATCAAAGAAAATTTTTATTAATCATTAGATTTTTATAAAATGTCACAAAACATTTTATATCTTTTATAAAACATTTTTGGAATCAAAAGAATATGTTTAATTCATTACAAATATATGAATTCAAATTTTCAACCAAAAATGGCAAATCTAATCCAGAAAATTTTTCCTCACAAAAGGACAAAAAATTCCAACGTTCAGGAGGGTGGCCCCCTTAATTATACTAGGCTGCCCCCTTAATCATTAAGGGGACCGCCCCCTAATTAAGGGGACCGGAACGCTCCAGAACAGTGTTTTCTGGCCCTTTAAATACTAGATCATTTCACATATTTTTCTCACCTTTTTGCACTAAAAATTTTCTGATTCAAACCTCCATTTCTATTCTCTAAAATCCTTTGATCACATAAACATTAACCTTTGTTTCAAAGTGATTCAAGCCTCAATACTCTAGTGCAAAGAGAAGAATACTTCTATCTATCAAGATTAGAAGTATTACAACTTAGTATCATCTTGCTATCTAAGTTGTTTGATCATTTCATCTTGTAAATCATTCATTCTTTGGTGTATAAAGTGTATACATTGGTTAGCAAGATTAAGATATAGGATCTAGATTTGTTGAAGGTGTGAAGTGGTACTAGAAATGAAGAAGTAGAGGTGCATAGGACTAGTGGTAGGAGATATAAGAAGTGATAGTATATTGTAGTAGAGATTAGTAGTGAAGACAAAGAAGTTGAAGCCTTAAAGTTGAGAAGACATAGAAGCTTAGAAGGTGTGAAGACGTAAAAGCTTTGAAGTGGGAAAGATATAGAAGCTTGTTAAATAGAAGAACCCTTGGAGAAGTACATAGGAAAAGGTCTTCAAGTTGTGACAAAGAAGTAGTGAAGTTTTGAAAACATAGAAGCCTAGAAGTTGTAAAGAAATATAAGTCTTGAAGTAGTGGATAGATTGAAGTTGTGAAGGTGTGAAGAAACAAGTGGTGTGAAGAAGTGTAGAAGGTGTGAAAGAGTGTAGATGGAGTTGTGTTGTGAGTATAGTTGTGAGATTGGTTCTAGCTACGATTAGAACCCGACATTTAGCTCTGTGTCATTAAATTGGTGTAAGCTAAGGTGTGTACGGTTTTCTTCGCCATAAGGGAGGTTATTGACTTAGTGAAGAAAACTCTCGAGTTCGGTGCTCGGGGAGTGGAGTAGGGCAAGGAAGGTGTCCTTGTAGCCGAACCACTATAAATCCTTTGTCTCTCGGTTTGATCTTTCCATCTCTCACTCTTTGTTTACTTACTTGTTAGCATTTCGTATATAGTTATAATTGCTTGTGTTGTGCATATATTGATTTCACATAAAGATCAAACTAGATTCCATTCACAACATTAATTTTATGTAAACAAACCAAAAGGATAAACTCATATTAAAACACATATACATATATAAATATATATATATATATATACATATATATACTTATATGTGATATATGAAATCATAATTTTTACTCAACATTCTATATAAATAGTGTTTATACGAATAGTGTGAATAAACTAGTATCTATATTTTTGTATCAAAGATTTTTGAAATTTGCGTCTATTCTTTAGAAGCAAACTTTTATAAAACGAAAAAGACGTAAAACTATTCAACCCCCCTTCTAGTTTTCCATAGTTGGGTTTAAAAAATAGACCCAATTGTCTCTGACAAGTATTTAAACATAAAATAGCCTAATTCACCTTCTGAAGGTCAGTGAACATCAAGTCTCGGATGACGATCAGACAGAATGTCATTTCATAACAATCAAAGTGAACCTAACAGTTATCAAAAGTGATATACTCCCTTAGAGTTATCAGAGAACATGTCTCTTTGATTATTATTCAGAATATGACTCACTGATAAAGAAATCAATGAGTGTTGTATAAAGCTCAAATGCCTGTATGGCTTCAGGGAATTCGAAGACCAACTAAAGAAAGCATCTCACAAACTGATATGGTGTCAGAGAGTGATTTAAAGGGAGCTAAAGGCAACACCAATGTCACTAAGATCTGAAAAATGTCTCAGTGACTCTGAAGATTAGACTTTGGATTACAACCACAAGCTCAGAATGTATGGGCGGGAAACTTCTTTTAGAAGATAAGTTCAAGTACTTATCAATATGCGTGAAATAGGTATTGGAACTATAAGTTGTCCAATCAAGAAAGCTGAAAGTACACTTCAGACTAGCCGACTAGGCATGTGCCTATCTATAGCAAGTGGACAACTTACTATGTGATCCAAATGCAACCATTGTTTCCCCTCCTATATAAACACTCAGTTGTAACCAAGTTAAGTAGAGATTCTTACAAAGAAAATAATACAAAGTATTATGGTTAGAATCCTCCTCCCCAAAAAACAACAAAGCAGCTAACAGTCTTTTGTTGTTTGATTTTGGAGAGTTTAATGTGTCAACTAGGGGTAGTTTTTCGTAGACTATTCCTTGTAAATATTTGATTCGTTGATAATAAGATTTAGAAAAGTTGAAATAAATCAAATGATGTTATTAGCATGTCTGTATCATTCTCAAGCAATCCTAACCTCATCCATGTTGATGTTTATCAATTTTCCTCACTTGCTAACATTATTGTTCATATCATTCATGGTTTGCATGAACGCATATGCGCGAAAAGCAGACCCAACACACCATCCATGTAAGTGTGATACTGGTATACCTTTGGTGATATTAGGGTATATGTTTAAATAAATCTTCCTAAATGAGTGAAGCATAGTCAATGTGGTGGTTGTAGACAATGCCTTCCAGCATCTGTAGAGTAAGTAACATCGTTGATTCTTTACCCATTTTCTTCCCGGTTGTGCAACGGTAAGAATTATCAAGATCTTTTTTGGGTAAAAGGTCAAAGACCCGGTAAATATATTACTCCAAAAAAACGTTTAAGTACAAAGGATATAGGTGAATCCCATATCTCAGCCCGTTACATAGGAGGAAACGGTTACATAACAAGATACTTCCTATTCTCTAAACAAGAAAATAAACCACTACTCAAAAGATAACATTAGACTCCTATGAAAACAAAATTACTTCCTACTAAGGCCTTGGAGCTTGATACCATATGTGTCATAAAAAGCATCCAAATTCCCTAGAAGATCGTAGACCTGATCTGCATAGTAATCATAATCATAGTCATCATAATCATCTTCACGATCATGACCATGACCAAATAGGTTCATCTACTCATCAAAAGTGTTCACAACCTCCTCTTAATCACTGTCGGAATCAACAATCTATCCCACCTTAGAGAACGGGTTAACCCTCTTAGTAAAAGAAGTAGACGGAGAATCCTTTTTGTTAACCGGATAATCAACCTTTTTAATAGGATTACCATCATCATCCACAAGAGTAGCTTTCCCATCAATAAGTAGCTTTTCAAGATCCCTAATTTTCTCAACAATAATGGTAGGACCAACCTCGTTAGCTTCCATTGAATCACTCATAAACAATTCATACAATGTATTACTAGTCTTTGGAGACTCATTCTTCTTTTCTTCCATTGTACTACCAGCATCCATCCTTATTCACTTCCTTAGTAGGAATACCGAAGTCATCAGTATCATCCATACTAATGGCATCGAACATATTGGATGTAGCAACCTTCGTTCCACTTGTACTAGGCACATCAGCAGCCTTTTTGGGCAATCAACAAGAGTATGACCAAAGATCTTATATGTGTCACATCGAGGTGGTTTCCACTCGTATTCAACCCGTATCTTCTCAGTAGTCGAACCCGACCCTCAAGTAGGGGTATTTCAACAGTTAGGTTGTCCCTAAGTACCTCATCCGCCATAACTTCAATCAAGCACCTAGCAAAACTACTGCAACCCCATGATTCCTTGCACATTTGGCTAGTATAAGCATCTAACATTTTTGCGTACCAATCAATGTAGCAAGAAGACTAAGACCGTCATCAGAAAACATAGCCAGAGGAACATCATGGAATTTAACCCACAATAGAATGTTGGTCAAATCCTCTTTAAGTAAATTGGTGTTCAAGGTCCATGATTTAAGAATAATAGGGACATTTCTAATCAACCACGGACCATTTTCAAGGACATCATCAACACCTTTTGTTGATATAAATAATTGACTAAAAACCTTATTCATATCTTTCAAGTTCTCTATGTTTTGATAATCACAAAACGAAAACTCATCAAACTAAAGATCAAGATGTAAACAAGTATTTAGTAGTAAATAATCACTTTCACCATCTAATCACTTAAGGTATAATAAACATTGTGTTTAATGCATTATAAGATCAAAGGGGTATTTAATTAATTACTACAAAGTTTATTTTAATATATAAACTTATTATATATTTTTGAAAAATACTTTTGGTAATAAAGAAAAATGTTTTAATCATACTTAATATATGAATTCAAATTTTTAACCAAAACCAGTTAGTTTTTCACCAAATAAACTTTCCTCACTAAAAGACAAAACTTTTGGCCGTTACAGCTGGGCGGCCCCCTTAATTATAAGGGGCGGTCCCCTTAATTTTAAGGGGACCGGCACGCTCCAGTTTTCAGAATTTGTTGCCTATAAATACCACCTTAAATCTGGAATTTTTCTCACCTTTTTGCACTAAAAACTTTCTGATTCAAACCTCCATTTCCATCTTAAAAATCCTTTGATCATATCATTCATAAGCCTTTGTTTCCAAGTGATCCAAAGCCTCATTCATTCAAGTGCAAAGATAAGAATACTTTTATTTATCAAGACTCGGAGTATTACAACTTAGTGTCATCTTGCTATCTAAGTTGTTTGATCATTTCATCTTGTATATCATTCATTCTTTGGTGAATATAGTGTATACATTGGTTAGCTAGATTTAGATATAGGATCTAGGTTTATTGAAGGTGTGAAGTAGTACTAGAAGTGAAAAAGTAGAGGTGGATAGGATTAGTGATAGAAGAAATAAGAAGTGGTAGTATATTGAAGTAGAGATAGTTGTGAAGACAAAGAAATTGAAGCCTTGAAGTTGAGAAGATCTTAAAGCCTAGAAGTTTTGAAGTAGTATATATCTTGGAGTAGTGGATAGAACTGAGTAGTGAAGGTGTGAAGAAACAAGTGGCGTGAAGAAGAAGAGTTAGGAAGTAGAAATGTGTGAAGAAGATAGGTGTGAAGTAGAAAGGTGTGAAGAAGAAGTGGTGTGAAGAAGATTAGTGTGAAGAAGTTGTGTAGAAGTTGTGATTGAATTGTGACGAAGTTGTGGTGTGTAATTTGGTGTGTAAGGTTTTCTCCGCCATAAGGGAGGTTTTTGATCTATTGAAGAAAACTCTCGAGTAGGTGACTCGGGGAGTGGAGTAGGGCAAGGAAGGTGTCCTTGTAGCCGAACCACTATAAATCCTTTGTCTCTCGGTTTGATCTTTCCATATCTCACTCTTTGATTATTTACTTTTTAGCATTTCATACATAATTATAATTGCTTGTGTTGTGCATATATTGATTTCACATAAAAATCAAACTAGGATTCATTCATAACATTAACTTTACAAAAACAAACCAAGTACATAAACTTACATTAAAACACTTATACATATATATGCTTATATATGATATATGAAATTGTAAATTCTTTCCCAACATTATATAAAAGTAGTGTTTATACAAAATCGTAACTAAACTAGTATCTATATTTTTTCATAAAAGAGTTTTGAAATTTAGGTCTATTCTTTAGAAACAAACTTTTATAAAACAAATAAAACGAAAAAGACGTAAAACTATTCAACCCCCCCCCCCCTTTCTAGTTTTCCACAATTGGTACCAGAGCCACGTCTAGCAAGATTTTTAAAATATGTTGTATTTTAAAACTTGTAACGATCTATGGAATTTGGAAAATATCTAGAAGGGGAATTTACGCAAAAACCACCATTATTTGAAAATGATCATTTTCTTGAATGGAAAAATAAATTTGAAAATTATGTGAAATCAGTAGATCTTGATCTTTGGCATATCATTTCAATTGGTGATCTTAAACCAACCAAAATGGATTTTGAAAATCAATATAATAATCTTCAAACAAAGATTGATAAAAATACTAAAGCTAAATTACTTATTTTCAAAACCCTACCAAGAGTTAAATATGAAAGATTATTCTTTTGTAAAACGGAAAATGGTATTTGGAAATGTCTCTTAAAGTTTCACCAAGAGAAATGTAAAACCAAAGATCATAAACTTGATGTTGCACAAGAATTAGTCACTCAAGAAAATTTAATAGATAAATATTTAGTTGAAGTAAACACATGTACTATTAGTTCAAATGTGATCATTGAATGTAGCAATAACGAAGAAGATGATGAAAATATGGCTTGTGAGAATATTCAAAAAAATGTGAATACAAGTATTGATAGCAAGGACTACATGCTTCAAGATCTAAGCGAAACTACAAAGAAAACATGGAGCGAAATGGACGATGTAATTGATCACCGTATAGCATGTGAAGAATGTACAACTACAAATGAGGTACAATATGAAATTAACATTTTTGCTATGATCAATTTATATTAGAATTTTCAAAATTGGAAAACAACTTCAAACATTTTTGCAACATTGACTCAAAAATGATTCTTAAAAATAAATCTTCAATATCCATTGAAAACAATTTTGAAAAGGAAATAATTTTAGAAGATAAAATGTCTAGACTTGAAAGTAATATTGAAATTAATCTTAAATGTAAATATTGTCAAGACTACAAACATGAAATTAAAATGGAAAATGAAAAAGCAAAAATATTAGCCAAATTTGAAAATAGTTCTAGATCTTTAAAATATTTACTTAACATTCAAAAGTCATTTTATGATAAAAACCGGTTTAGGATTTACTGCAAATGATTCTTTAACAAATATATCAAAACAAATAAAATTTGTTAAATCTAGTGGAGAAATTTAGAATTAATAGTATTCACATTCATTGTTTACTACTCTAGTCAAGAGAGTCATTGTTTGTTAGTTAAAACAAACTATTGATGAATTCTTGTACTTCTCGGCGACATCCTCATCATGTGCATTCAAATGCAATGGATGTTCTCAACTAACCATCTCGGACCCATGAGAATCTGGGTACCAAGCTCTTTGTCATGTTTAGGTAATTAACGAACGAAGAGATTACTACTTTTGGATCGCTCTCTTCGCTTTCTTCCATTTGATAACTATTAGTTCCTATTGCTCTGTTTTACATTTTACACGCGATTTGCTTATGACGTTGTTGCGGTCATTTATTGTCTTGGCGGTTTGTTCTTCACTTTTAGAGCATTGATTTTATGGTGTGTTCGTTACTACCTCAAGACGAAGGATTCTCTTATTACCATTCTTGATTTACACGACTTGTGATGATTGTTGTGATCGATTAAGTATTTCGGATCAAGCCTCCTTGATCTTCACTGCGTTGGGATTTTACTTTGCTAATTCGACATGCTTTGGACAAACTTTATAGATGTCTTCTATTACTCTCATGACCACTCTTAAAGAAAAGCTGGACCTGAGGTAAGTTTTCTTTTCAAAAACTTGTCAATATTACATTATATTAGAGTATGCTTTAATTAGTATATTAATATGATTTAATTTATAAGTTGACATGCTTTTAGATCATTAATACTAATATATGTTTACATGATATTAGGCTAGTTAACCCTCTTGTTGTTAAGTATATTATCATTTTTCTTATTCTTCATTTATATTGAACATCATCTATGATCTATAGTAGAATACTTACCATTTAACCTAAATGACCTTACTAGTTGTATTAATAGATGTGCTATAATTAAAACTTGTTAGTAAATTAATATTATGATGTGTTTAGTGTGTATATATATATATATATATATATATATATATATATATATATATATATATATATATATGTCTATCTTGTATCCATAGATGATTCACTTTATCCCTCTTTATCACATTGCATTTAGATCATTAAAATCTACCATCTCTCTTCCATATCTTTAGTTGCCATTAGAGATGATTATATGTGACAATGGGCTTAATTGATTCTTTTGAGTATGATAAGTTTCTATTTCCTTCACTTGCAATTTCTTGTTATCAAAATTAAAATATCATGTTTAAAACCTATATCTTTGAATAATAATCTCTCAAATATCTATATCATTTTTCTTCAAACAACATGTTTAACTATAAGCTACCATAACTTTATTTTAAATCAAAATCAAGATTGAAATTTTTTTTCTTAACATGTTATGAAGCAAAATTCAATCTATTTCATTCCCATACACGCTTAAAACTATTTTCAAAGCATTGTTGAATAAAAGTAAAAACGTTTTATTAAAAACATATTTGATCATCCCACATGTGTCATACACTTCTATGGAATTGACGTTCACAATTTAATCAAATCATTTCTTAAGAATCATGGTTTGCCCATATGGATCTTGTTTGTAACAAGTCTTGAATTCCATATAATCATATCTTCCTACTTGTTACTTGTAAGCACTCTTCAATATGTTTGTACTAGCCTACATATTATCATTTTAATATAGTTGCATATTTAACTAGCTTGCCATATTGCTTCCTTGGTTGCCTATCTTAATTGATCAATTAGTAGATTGCATGAATATTAGAAATTAATTGTCTACTTTACTTATTTCTATAACACTCTCTACATTCATGAATAGTATGCCCTATATTGCCTCAAAGAGTTGAACTTACTTGAATCCAAATCCTAAAACACAACCTTTTTGAAAATTTTCTACCAAAAACCCATTTCTGGCATTCTGGGAATCACCAGATGGGCGGCCCCCTTAATTTTAAGGGGAACGGCCCCTAATTAAGGGGACCGGCCATCTGATGGTCGGGGATACTGTTTTCTTTATCACTTTTTGACCCATTTCACCCAATACTTCCCAAAATTCACAAACATATTTTGTCCCATACTATTCCTCAAAATTTACCTTCCTAAACCACATTTCTCATACACTATAAATACCCTCTTCCCATCATTAATGCCATCACACCCAAACATGTCATCTCCCAACAACCAAAAACCCAAGATTTCAAGAACCGCAAGGATCTCCGTCAAACCCGTTTGGAGGAGAAAACTTGATTCTTTTTATAACTCAAATGATGTTGTTCCAAGTCAACCAACAACTAAACCTCAAACCCATACTAATGACTCATCTCACAACCAATCTTCCACTCATGCCCTCATTAATGCTTCTTCTTATGATGAGCATGCTCAATCCCAAAACAACAATCCCAATCTCTCAATCAATACTTCACATGTTGCTCATTCAACAAAAACACCACCCACTCATGAAGAACCTCTTCCACCCATATCATGTTTTCATGACTACCCAAGCTCAACCATGTCTCCACCACCAAGAGTACCACCACCACATCCTACAACTTCACATGCCATTTCTATGTTGCATGTTCAAACCTTCACCCAAGACAACTATCATGTTCCACCACCATCACCTTCCTCCGAACACTTGAAGTTCGTTGAGGAGCTAAAAAAGGCTCATGAGCTTAGTGCTTTTTTAGCATTACATCTTGCTCAACGCAATTTGGATCCACCTCAATCAAGCTCACCATCATCACCACACAACATTAACCAAATTGAGAAGCATGTTAACAATTGCCCTTGTTGCATCTTCCTCCAACAACAAACCATTGCATTGAATGAGCACTTTACTTGCATTGAGTATCTTCTTACTAGATCTCAACAAACACCATCACTTGAACAACATCAAAACCCTCAATCAACAAACCCAACTTCAAATCCACCACCTCCAAGCTCCACATCTCCAAACTTACCAACATCCATGCAACCAAAAGTTTACCTCCATTAAACCACCAAGCATTTTATATGCTTATGTTTCTCTTTTTCAAATAAAACACCTCAACCATTTTGGGATGCAAGAAAGTTTGGTGACACTCTTTATTGGCACAATAGGATATTCTACTTAGTTTAGAATTCTATCTTTATGGCTTATGTAACAATGATTATGGGTTGACATAATCATTTTCTATTAATGAATGATTTAATATGTGTTTCAAATTCTCTTTTGCCATGCTTATTATTAGTTGGTATTATGCTATATGTATTTGCTTGTGCCATGCTTGTGCTTCTAATATTTTTCTTGCAAGAATTCCATAACTCGAACCCTTGGTGCCCTCAAACAAGGGGGAGCTTTCATCTTATCGGCTTAAACCTTTTTGATTCTACAAAAAGGGGGAGAAGTGAATATAACCTCAATTAATACTTGTCTAAAAATTAATTTTTGGATTTAATGAGTTTGTGTTTTGTAATCATCAAAAAGAGAGAGATTGTTGATATAAATAATTGACTAAAAACGTTATTCGTATCTTTCAAGTTCTCTATGTTTTGATAATCACAAAACGAAAACTCATCAAACCAAAGATCATGATGTAAACAAGTATTTAGTAGTAAATAATCACTTTCACCATCTAATCACTTAAGGTATGAATAAACATTGTGTTTAATGCATTATAAGATCAAAGGGGTATTTAATTAATTACTACAAAGTTTATTTTAATGTATAAACTTATTATATATTTTTAAAAAACACTTTTGGTAATAAAGAAAAATATTTTAATCATACTTAATATATGAATTCAAATTTTTAACCAAAATCAGTTAGTTTCACCAAATAAACTTTCCCCACTAAAAGACAAAACTTTTGGCCGTTACAGCTGGGCGGCCCCCTTAATTATAAGGGGCGGTCCCCTTAATTTTAAGGGGGTCAGCCATGATTTAAGGGGACCGGCACGCTCCAGTTTTCAGAATTTGTTGCCTATAAATACCACCTTAAATCTGGAATTTTTCTCACCTTTTTGCACTAAAAACTTTTTGATTCAAACCTCCATTTCCATCTTAAAAATCCTTTGATCATATCATTCATAAGCCTTTGTTTCCAAGTGATCCAAAGCCTCATTCATTCAAGTGCAAAGATAAGAATACTTCTATTTATCAAGACTAGGAGTATTACAACTTAGTATCATCTTGCTATCTAAGTTGTTTGATCATTTCATCTTGTATATCATTCATTCTTTGGTGAATATAGTGTATACATTGGTTAGCTAGATTTAGATATAGGATCTAGATTTATTGAAGGTGTGAAGTAGTACTAGAAGTGAAGAAGTAGAGGTGGATAGGATTAGTGATAGAAGAGATAAGAAGTGGTAGATTATTGAAGTAGAGATAGTTGTGAAGAAAAACAAGTTGAAGCCTTGAAGTTGAGAAGATCTTGAAGCCTAGAAGTTGTGAAGTAGTATATATCTTGGAGTAGTGGATAGAACTGAGTAGTGAAGGTGTGAAGAAACAAGTGGCGTGAAGAAGAAGAGTTAGGAAGTAGAAATGTGTGAAGAAGATAGGTGTGAAGTAGAAAGGTGTGAAGAAGAATTAGTGTGAAGAAGATTGGTGTGAAGAAGTTGTGTAGAAGTTGTGATTGAGTTGTGACGAAGTTGTGGTGTGTAATTTGGTGTGTAAGGTTTTCTCCGCCATAAGGGAGGTTTTTGATCTAGTGAAGAAAACTCTCGAGTAGGTGACTCGGGGAGTGGTGTAGGGTAAGGAAGGTGTCCTTGTAGCCGAACCACTATAAATCCTTTGTCTCTCGGTTTGATCTTTCCATATCTCACTCTTTGATTATTTACTTTTTAGCATTTCATACATAATTATAATTGCTTGTGTTGTGCATATATTGATTTCACATAAAAATCAAACTTGGACTCATTCATAACATTAACTTTACAAAAACAAACCAAGTACATAAACTTACATTAAAACACTTATACATATATATGCTTATATATGATATATGAAATTGTAAATTCTTTCCCAACATATTATATAAGTAGTGTTTATACAAAATCGTAAATAAACTAATATCTATATTTTTGCATTAAAGAGTTTTGAAATTTACGTCTATTCTTTAGAAGCAAACTTTTATAAAACAAATAAAATTGAAAAGACGTAAAACTATTCAACCCCCCCTTCTAGTTTTTCACACCTTTCTTTGAATTAAACTTAAAAAAAGGAACCCCTTGGCATTCATCGTAACCTTCTGTATACCATACTTAGCCCACACATTGCGTACATAATAATCAACAACAGGAAAAGCAATGCATTTACCAAGGAAATAACCATAGAGAGTATTCTCATACCCAGTGTTCACCTCTTCAACCACTTTCATAGGGGCAGTAAGATCCGCACCATTCGTTATCTTGCTACACTCCAGCCTATGAAAGTTAGACGTGTATTTCTTAGGTTCATTTGAAGTAGCACCTGCATATGATGTAGAAGGATGTTTCAAGGCATTTTCGGCATTTTTCAATTGGACCTTGTGCATTGCATTATCAAAATCCTTACAAGCATCCACGACAACCTTATCAATACCATTCGATTGGCTAACCTTTACAAGCGTAGAAAGACTAGTAGTATAATTAACATGTGGAACCGGCTCCATATGTTCAGTATTGATATCCAATGGTTGCGTAACACTAGAACTAGGTACCTTGTTAATATTACCTCCATTAGGATTCATCATTGGTTCATGGACCAACTCATCAAGGCTAACGGGGGTAATCGTATTGGTTGGAACAGGTACACTTTCGTTAACATCGTTGGCAGGTGCAAGCCCATCAGATTCAAGACTGTGGTTTTTCAAAACCCTACTAGGTTGACCAGTTAGAGTATCAAGCTCAGAAAAAGTTGGGAACTCAGACACAAATGATGCGATATCGAGATTAAAACTATTCGAATTCTTCTCTTTTTCTTTTTCTTTTTTTCACCTCCCCTACCCGAATCCAAGAAACCTTTCATCATCAGGATCTTACCAATGTAGCAGCATGAACATCCAGAATCAAAACACCACAGGAATGGATAATGAGCAAATAAAGTACCAGCGACCAGTTACAAAGAATATAGAACCGACAATCACAAACCCTAGCGAAGAAAAACCCTAGTCGTCCAAGAATCGACCAGGATTATTTTTAGTACGGAATGAGAAAATGATTCATAGGATTTGTGATGCCAATGTATACTAATCAAAAATAAACCCAAGCAGAACAGATTTAACAAGATCGTTTGCCATAGTTGAGGTACGTTTTTCTTCTTAATATCGGAGGAAATTCTAAGTGGAGCAATGGTTAAGAATTTCATTTTCATCAATATTAACTTGAGAACACTCCCTCCAACTCATCTTTTAATTAAGAAAGCTTTCTTTGCTTTTACATATAATGAAATTGATAATGAAGTTTTACTTATTAACATATACAAATACTAACTTTTATTTATATACATATATATATATATATATATATATATATATATATATATATATATATATATACACACACACACGATGGGGATACAATGAGAAGAGGCTTAAAATGAGAAGTCTAGGAAGCAATCTCAACCGTCAGATTAGAGTAGAAAGAAAAAAAAACGGAGTGGCTTTTTTGTAAATAATGAAAAGTTGAAGGGCAAACATGTATCATTACAAACTAATCTTCTAAATAATAAAATACCTGTAACTTCAGTACGGCTTCCTAATTTCACACACATTTCTCTCCATCGCCAACAATCACCGCCACACCACTAGTCACCATCGCACCACCAATCACCACCGCACCACCAATCACCATCGCACCACCAATCACCACCGCACCACCAATCACCACCAGTCTTATATTTTAAACTATGATGCAATATGTTTTAATTTTAACTTTTATTTAGTAGTTTTGAATTTAACTAAAATGCAATAGTATTAAAGTTGTTGTTTGTCTGATGCATTAGCATTTGAATTATGATGCAGTAGTTTTTAATTTGCCACGCATGAGTATGATTTAGGTCAAATGTAGTTCGCGTCATGTGTGAAAATGATTTTGTGTTCTTAAATGTTTATCTGATGCACTAGTAGTTGAACAGAGATGTAGTAGTTTTCAAAAATGCCGCGTATGAGTATAAGTTGGGTTAGATGTAGTATGCATCACGTACGAAAGTGATTTTGTGTGATTGAATGTTTGGCTAATGCACTAGGAGTTGGTATGAGATGCAGTAGCTTTTAAATTGCCGTGTATGAGAATGAATTAGGTTAGATGTAGTCCGCATCATGTGCGAAAGTATACAAAGTGATTTTGTATGATTAAATATTTGGCTAATGTACTAGCAGTTGGTATGAGATGTAGTAGCTTTTAAATTGATGTGTATGAGCATGAATTAGGTTAGATGTAGTATGCGTCATGTGCGAAAGTGACTTTGTGTGCTTGAATGTTTGACTGATGCACTAGCAGTTGGTCTGAGATGCAGTAGCTTTTAAATTGACGCGTATTAGCATGAGTTAGGTTAGATGTATTCTGCCTCATGTGAGAAAGTGATTTTGTGTGCTTGAATGTTTGTCTGATGCACTAGCATTTGAAGAGATGTATTAGTTGTGTATGAGCATAATTTTTTAGATGCATTTGTTTTAAACTTTCATGAAGTATAATGTATGTTTAATTCGCTTGCTTTAAAAATGTTTCAGGTGATACCGAATCAGACGAAGCCAATACAAGTAATAGACCTGATTCGAACAAAGAGAAATCTGGTGCCTCTACTGTAGTTATTTCAAAAATTCTAATGCATCAAAACTTGTATTCTCTTACATTACTATTTGTTTATTGTTGCATCAATATAATATTCTACTGCATCAATGCTTATTTTTTTACTGAATCAATGCTTATTTTTTATTGCATCAATCTTTATATGTTAATGCATCATAGTTTATATTATACTGCAACAACGCTTACTTATTATTGCATCATGGTTTAAAATGTTTCAGGTATTTGGGTTGAAAGGGTTCGCTATTTAACAGGCTGGGCTAGGTTGCTATTACCCATTTCTAAGTTCTCTATTAAGAAATATAACAAATGCCTGAGATGCTTCTTCGTTTTAATAAACAAAAAAGATCATTACAACAATAATTTAGAACACAAACTAGATCAACCCATTTAACCTGTTCCTTGTTCAGCTAAATCTTCAATTCAGTCGTTTGACATGCCTACAGCCTAAACAGACCCGTTTATTGGTAGAAAGGAATTAGCCACCAGAATATTGATATGGTTCACAGTGTGGCACTGATATGTGAAGCTTTACCAATTAGTCAATTACTATTATGTATGCAAGTCAATGCAGAAACTTTAAGTTAGGGTCAAAACAGGTTATTTGTATACAAGTAAATGGGTTAAGATGGATGTACTCGAATACCGTTGGTGTGTTTTTCATTATAAGGGATAGATAAAGAGGCTAAGGTAGTATGAATCATGTGAATTCTCTTAGCTTCAAAAGGTAATAATTCACTTACTAGACGTTGAAGCTGTTGACTTAATTAATATGCACTTTGTCTGGACTTGCTTTTAGTTACTTTGAGCTTGACTCTCCATTATTTGAGCTGTTTATGCTTCTAGTTAGTAACTTGGCATGAATTTAAAGATTTAGGATTAGGAATGTCATGAAGTCGACCTCCTTGAAACACTATTAGTTGTCTCTCATTGTTAATGCCTTGAAAGAAGGTACTCTAAAATAACGCAGAATGACCAGTATTTTATTGTAAATGACCCCTGAGTATCAGAATGCAACTTGATTTTGATTCACTAGTCTTGTATTTGAGCATTTTCTTCTGATGTTGAAACTATGATCAATCAATGGACATGATCCAGACTTGGTTCTAATTGAGTATAGCTTGACCCGCTAGTTTTTATCTTCGCCATGAACATAAGGTAGGATTAGGTTACCCGTTCTTGTAGGTGTTTCTACAGAAGTTTTCTTTAAGTAATGAGTCAATTGTTTAGGAACTTAGCTACAAAATGGATAAAAGGGGTGAATGATTCGGATGTCGTTCAAAGTTTATTCAATGTTTTATTGTATATTAATTAGTTTTGCTACTATACCCAAGGGTTTAAAATGTTGAGACCAGACCATATATGAGCTTAAGTAAGTTATACCGTTTCTTGACTCGTGGCTTTTGAAACCTTGGAAGTTTATGTCTAGATTTGAGCTAAAGTTTGAACTTTGAACAGTACCTCTAGTTGTATATCAGTGCATGTAAATATCCTTAGGTAAATTTATTACCACCAGTGACGTACTTCATTGTTTATAATGTTTGTCACATTTCTGATAAAGATGTTGATACAGTGGTTTACAGGTGACCTGCTCACTGTAATTGGTGTGTTCATACTCATCAAGTCAAATGTGGAAGAAAAAACAAACAAGGACTAAATGCTTCACTGGCTTTTAACATTCTCCAACAACTTTGAACCTGTAGTGAAGATGTTCCTGCTCTGGGCTATCTTGTTTATTTTATATTTGGTTTTTACCATATTTGTATTGTTCTTGATGGTGTAGATTGTAGGAACTACAAAAAAGATATGTATGGGTTATGCTCAAAATTATTGTCAGTGTTTGCGGAATATTGAATACTATTTTGTTTACAGTAATTATTTATTATGCTCCACGGAAAAAAAAAAAACATCAAAGCCAAAATCCTGAAGTGTTATTCTAAAACCTACTACATCACTTTTAACATTTACTGCATCAGTTCACTAAAATTACTGCATCGTCATTACAAATAATCACATAAGCACTTTTCGAGATCTAAAACCTACTACATCACTTTTACCATTTACTGCATCAGTTCATTAAAATTACTGCATCATTATTACAAATAATCACACAAGCACTTTTCGAAATCTAAAACCTACTACATCACTTTTAACATTTACTGCATCAGTTCATTAAAATTACTGCATCATCATTACAAATAATCACAAAAACACTTTTCAAAAGCTATAACCTACTACATCACTTTTAACATTTACTGCATCATTTCATTAAAATTATTGTGTCATCATTACAAATAATCACAAAAGCACTTTTTGAAATCTAAAACCTACTACATCACTTTTAACATTTACTGCATCAGTTCATTAAGATTATTGCATCATCATTACAAATAATCACACAAGCACTTTTCAAAATCTAAAACCTACTACATCACTTTAAACATTTATTGCATCAGTTCATTAAGATTACTGCATCATCATTACAAATAATCACACAGGCACTTTTCAAAATTTAAAACCTACTACATCACTTTTAACATTTACTGCATCAATTCATTAAGATTACTGCATCATCATTACAAATAATCACACAAGCACTTTTCAAAATCTAAAACCTACTACATCACTTTTAACATTTACTGCATCAGTTCATTAAGATTACTGCATCATCATTACAAATAATCACACAAGCACTTTTCTAAATCTAAAACCTACTACATCACTTTTATCATACTCCCAACATAATGCATAATATACTGCATCACAATGTATAAGTTACTGCATCACTATGTATATTCTACTACATGACAACACTAAACAAAAATAACATCATACAGTAAATGATTTAAAATTAGAAGAAGGATACAAAGTATATTTCATAGACACTAAGATATTATTGTATTGTAGTTCGGTAATAAATGTTACACATCTCTAAAAAAATATGTCCTATAAGAAATCCTTGAATATCCATATGTTCCATTTTCCAAATTTGAACCCATTCGTTACGGCAAACAAAAATTAGCCCATAAAACTATGTATTATTGTGCTCCATGGAAAAAAGCATCAAAGCCAAAATCCTGAAGTATTATTCTATTGCATCTCATTGTGATATTACTGCATCACTATGTTATTTTACATCAAAGTATTATCACTATGTTATTCTACTACATCATAGTATTATTATACTACATCACAATAATACTTAACTGCATCACCGTGTTTTTATACTCCATCATAAAGTATAATCTACTCATCATAAGGTATAATCTATTGAATCACAATGTATAAGTTACTGCATCACAAAGAATAATCTACTGCATCACTATGTATATTATGGTGCATCATAATACACTATACAGAAAGAGTGATATCTTTGATTGTATTCGTATGTATTCATTTTTTTTACTTAAGCATAGTGGTAGTTTATATTGTAGTTGGAATGATTGGTTAAAATCTCCTTTGTAATGATCGGTTAGCTCCTTGCTAGTTGTTTTTTATAATTTGATCACCAATTCAAAAAAAAATATAAAATATTATATATATATATATATATATATATATATATATATATATATATATATATATATATATATATAATAATAAAATAACTATACGGAAATGCAATACTTCGATAGTATTACTACATCACTACGTATGCATCATATTGATGTATCATACTGTTGCATCAAATAATACTTTAGTGCATTACTTTTATCATACTCCCAACATAATGTATAAAATACTGCATCACAATGCATAAGTTACTGCATCACTATGTATATTCTACTACATCACAACACTAAACAAAAATAACATCATGCAGTAAATGATTTAAAATGAGAAGAAAGATACAAAGTATATTTCATAGACACTAAGATATTATTGTATTGTAGTTCGGTAATAAATGTTACACATCTATAAAAAAAATATGTCTTGTAAGAAATCCTTGAATATCTATATTGTTGTTATAGAGAATTTCTTTTAAAAAAATAATAATAAATAATAATAAAAAAATAAAAAAAAAATAAAAAAAAACTGAAATCATGCTGAATTACGCTTAAATGTTCTGGAATCATCAACATAATTCAACACGGCAATAGGTACTCAACACTGACACATATTTAAGCTTGATCGTTTATGATGGTCTATTCTCTAGGTGCTGTAACACCTTGCATCAGTTTCTCCCTCTTCAACTTTTTCCTGGAGACTAGCTTCTTTTCTCTAGGCGGTAGGGTCTTCTGGGTATACATGTATAGTACATAGTTGCCAACAAGGAATGTTATTAGTAACCCACCCACAACTAGAAAAACGATCAATCCTGGGTTAAATCCAGTGGCTTCAACATTCGTGTTCACGAGTTGCTGCTGAATTTGATAAAACAACAGAACATCAGTTTATGTGACATTTTAGCAAATGAATCAGGGCTCAAAGAAATGGCTAACACATAATTCTTTACTGCATCACACTGTTATTTTACTGCATCATTATGTTATTCTACTGCATTACAATGTCAAATTTACTGTATCACTTTGTATATCTATCTTTGTTGGTTTAGTTTGGTTGTGAGGACCAATATGAGGGGAAATGGCATCAAACCACCAACACGCGTACTAGTTACTAATACTCTTATGATTACTACTACTCCCCCAAATTAATTTCGACAAATCGTAACCTTTCTGTTCATGACATTTCAAAATTTAGGCTGCTCAGGGCCAGGTCTGTAATCTAGTGAAGACTATCTATAGATATTGTGTGGATCATTGACCTTGACATAGCAATAAGTGTAATGTACTATTGATGCACTGACCTTACTTTTTTCCACAATCTAGAAAATACAATTTTCAACTTATTCTACAAGTTCAAAAATATTTTGTTTTTTTAGTTTACTTGGTCTCATGTCATTTTCTATTTTGACAAAATCATCTCCAGCCAATGAAATTGTTGCATATAGAGAAGAAGGCAAAAAGAGCTGGAAATAAATGTATGATGTTACTCATTTGTTAAAAAAAATATCCTACTTGTGTCCACATAAATTAGTTTGTAAATTGTCACGAAATTTAAGTTAGGGACCATGCTACTAATTTTCCATATGTTCCATTTTCCAAATTTGAACCCATTCGTTACCTTAAACAAAAAATAGCCCATAAAACTATGTATTTCGAGTACTAATTAAATACATTTAAAGCTAAAAATCTATATAATTAAAAAACTATATACTCCCTCCGTCCTAAAATATAACAACTATTATGGAATCCTAATGAAACCTTACAAGCCTACTATGCATAACTTAATGAAACCTATTGCATCAGTGTTTTACATCCACTGCATAACTATGTTATATCAACCAAATATGAACAAAAGATGGGGAAACCTAAATGAAACCTACTGCATCACTGTGTTATACACCTACTGCATCACTATGTTATATCAACCAAATCAGAACAAAAATAAAGGAAACCTAAATGAAACATACTAAATCACTATGATATACACCTACTGCATCACTATGTTATAACAACCAAATTAAAAACAAATAATGAGGAAACCTACTACATCACTATGTTGTACACCTACTGCATCAGTGTTTTATATCCACTGCATAACTATGTTATATAAACCAAATTAGAACAAAAGATGAGGAAAACTAAATGATACCTAGTGCATCACTGTGTTATACTATGTTGTACACCTACTGAATCTGTGTGTTATACACCACATATATATAACTTGATAAAAATAAATCAAAAATAAAAGGGATTAGGCCGTAAAATAGCTATGTACTTTCAGCAATGTACCGTTTTGGTACGTGAACTTTTTTTCGTTCTACTTTATGTAGTGTACTTTCATGTTTTGTTCCATTTTGCACGCACGTTTACAGGCAACTGGCTAAACTTATACAAAACCGAAAAAAAGTCTATGTGGCATATACAATTTTTAAGTAAATTGCATGGATCGTCCTTTGGGTTTGTCCCATATTGCATCTACTATCCCTAGTGGTTTCATATTTCACTGACAGTCCTATTTTCAAAAAAGATATTATATATTTTTTTTTACTATTTTTTAAATTACGAAAATCTTATAAACTTTTAAATTACGAGAATTTTTAGAAACTTGTTTTTTCTAAATTACCAAAAAATTAATAAACTTTTAAATTACAAAAAAATTTATAAACTTTTCTTAAAAATACGAAATTTTTTATAAAATTACGAAGATTTTTAAAGACTTTTTTTTAAATTACGAAAATTTTATAAACTTTTAAATTACGAGATTTTTTATAAACTTTTTTTTAATTTTGTAAACATTTAAATTACAAAAAAATTTATAAACTTTTTTAAAAATACGAAATTTTTTATAAAATTACGAAGATTT
>CM060708.1:229453043-229718043 GCA_030686995.1 Artemisia argyi | reverse complement strand
AAATAATTACATCTTTGTTTCAATATATGGTTTTCATTTTGTGTAACTGTGTTCATCTGTAGGGCAAACACTACGAGACACAATTATACAATTTGAAAGAAAAAGTGAGGACGATGATGATATCGGATGGCACAACGGCGGAGAACGTGTTGAAAAAACTAGGATTAGTTGATGATTTGCAGAGACTTGGGATATCTTATCACTTCACGGATGAGATAAGTAATGTGTTGAAGATGGTTTACATGTGCTACTATAAAGATAATGAGAACTGGAACACATTGGATCTTAACCTTAAAGCCCTTAGCTTTAGACTCTTAAGACAACATGGCTATCATATCCCTCAAGGTATTTTTTTTCTTTTTTCTTTTTCAAAATGTACTTCTAACAGAAGCTGGTGAGGATTAAGTGATTAACCACAAAGCAAGCTACAACACAAGTGATTCTGGAGATTCATTGTTGTTTTTACTGTCCAGAAATATTCAGTGATATCAAGGATGAGACGGGAAACTTGAAGGCCCATGTACGCAAGGACATTGTAGGAATGCTTAACTTGTATGAGGCTTCATTTCATGCGGTTGAGGATGAAAAGATATTGGATGAAGCTAGAGAGTTCACCAGCCGATGTCTCAAAGAGCAGTTAGAGAAGAACAACATTGGTAATCAAAGTATGATAATGTTAATAAATCACGCCTTGGAGCTTCCATTGCTTTGGAGGCCTCAAAGATTTGAGACAATATGGTTTATAGAGGCATACAGAAAGAGAAACGACATGAAGTTGTTGTTAGAGCTTGCTGAATTGGATTTCAATATTGTGCAAGGATTACACCAAGAAGATCTAAAGTATCTATCAAGGTATATTTCATATTTATTTGCATATTATCTGAATACCTAATCTTGTATGCCGTATGTGTAATTGTCTAAATACAAGGTGGTATTGCAAAATTTAGTGAAAAATCTCGGTTTTGTACATATTTTGACCCAATTTCCACTTTCTTATCTAGACTCATCATTTTTATCGTTTAGTTTCTAATAAATTCATACAAAAAACCTGACCTATTAACGATAAACTAATTGACCGTACAACGTAGCCAGATTAGAAAACATAGTAGTGTAATCTACATCAAAACTCAAAAGCAACAACACCATATGAGTAGCATGATTGATATATGTACTTTAGTTATCATAGGAGTTTAGATCAACCGCAAGTGTTGTTTTTCACTTATTTTGTTTAGAATTTTGGTGCCTTATAATTGTAGGAATGGTAAAATTGTTGCCTTAACGTTGTGAAAGGAGGATTATGAACCAAGGGGGATTAAATGCGTAATTTTCAGCCGTATGATTATTTTTTTGGGAGCAATTGAGCTGAAGGAGAAATAAAAAGAGGCTTTGAATTTATCACATCATCCTTGTTGAGCACAACTTATGTTCTGCCAACAACACATATTATTTTCCCTAATTCTTAGAACTGTTTTGCATAATGCATCAAACTAATAGCCATTTTTATCTTTCATAACAGAACATGAGAATTCATTGATGATACATAGCGATAAGCTAAAAATACAAAGCACCAAAGGACAATAACAGAGAAAAAAGCACCAAACTAACAAGACCACTCCCTAAGTATCAAGATTTCTTGTTCTCTCTCACTACCTTACTCTCATAAATTTACACTCTTGGTATAGGTGGTGGGATGGTCTAGGTTGGAACAAGAAGCTCACTTTTGCTAGAGACCGGTTGGTGGAGAGTTTTATGTGGGCTGTTGGTGCAAGTTACCAACCATCATTAGGTGTTCTAAGGAGAAACATCACAAAGCTTATTTATATAATAAATGTCATAGATGATATATATGATGTTTATGGTACATTGGATGAACTCGAACAATTCACCAAAGCTGTGAAAAGGTTGGTTCTAATTTTGCAAGGAATAGTTTTATAAACACTTATCATAATCTTTTTATTAACATATAGCTAGTTCTATGATGTTTTATTTAGATGGGACATCAATGCCATAGAAGAACTTCCAGATTATATGAAGTTATGCTTCTTAGGTTTCTACAATACCATCAATGAAATGGCATACGAGACCTTGAGAAACCAAGAATTCCTTGTTATACCTTATGTTCAAAAGGCGGTAATGTAGCTTCATATTTCCATCAGGCTTTACTAATCAACTGTTAGAAATATTTTATCCAGTTAATTTCAAGATAACATTGAACTTTTACGTGGCAGTGGGCAGATTATTGTGACGCGGCCCTCATGGAGGCAAAATGGTTTTACAGTGGATATAACCCAACTCTCGAAGAGTACTTGAAAAACTCATGTATAAGTATATCCCTTCCAACAATACTTTCAAATATCTACTTCTTCACTTCAAGTGATATTACTGGAGAGGCCTTGCAGGTCATAGTTCACTACTCGTCTATGATCCTCCGTCTTGCTGATGACTTGGGTACGTCAACGGTAAGTAATATACATATTCTCTATTTTGTTTGATAAGCTAGATTATCATGCATCCCTTACAAAGATAGTAAAACATTAAACTCTATTGTTGTGTAAATTAGGCCGAACTTAAAAGAGGTGATGTTCCGAAATCAATCCAGTGCTACATGCATGAAACAGGTGCTTCTGAGGAGAAAGCTAGGGAGTATATAAAGAACTTAATCATAGAAACATGGAAGAAGTTGAATAAAGAAAGAATGTCCCTTAGTTATCCCTCTTCTCAAATATTCATAGAATGTGCAACAAATTTTGGTAGGATGGGGCAGTTTACATACCAAGATGCGGATGCATTTGGCTCGCCAGATGATTTTTATATATCTCATCAAATATCCTTACTTTTCAATTCTAAATCCTAGGGATCATCAGTCTTCCACCGTGTTCTTCAATGTAAAATTTCCGGATGGAAATTTGGCCTAATATGCGTGTGCGTGGCGTGATGAATATTGTGTGCTTGTATATATTGGAGTTCGTATTGTAGGCTAATATATATAATTTGGTTTGTGTTGCATAAATAACTTTTGTTTTCATGTCTTTTCATTATCCCTTGTCTTAATCACTTCAAGTGATACTGGCTTCTGTGTGTTTCTCCGTTCAAATAGATGAGATTTTCACTTCTTTTTGTCGTGTTTATATATGTAATTTTATTTACTTATCAGAAGAAAAGGATCCTCCTGAAACTGAGCTAGAGGATAAAATTGTTATTAATGGAAATATTAATATCAAAATGTAAGCACAGGTTATTATGATATAAAAATGCATATACGAGATTGTACTTAAAATAATAACTCATATAATCCATATTTAAAGTTTAAATAAGGGTAAAATCATTTTTTTTAAACTTTGCTTTTTTTATTTTCATCAATTGTCAAACACACATATTGTGTATAGTTAACAAAATCAAATCTTTAATCCAACAAAAATTTATTAAAAGTATTAGTCGATATTCATGCATGATGAAAAAGTTCACGTAAAAACCCGTGCGGAATTATTAGTTGCATCTATATCACAATTACAAAATATTAAATAAGGTAAAATTCTTACATGTTTACTAAACAAAAATTTCAAAATAAATTTATTCATATGTAAGTCTCCTACGCGCAAAATACCATATTTAATCTAACACTACTTTTCATGTGACCCTATCAACCTATATTTAATTATTTACACAATCGACCTGGCCGGTGTTTACAGAGAGGTTCGATTCGGTTAGTTGGACGATTTAAACTATCAATCGCGAAGCGGGTAATTCATTTTACTACCCGAAACTAAACTGTAGGTGGGTAACCTGACATGCAGTTTCCCGAAATAAGCGGTTACCCGTTGTTCGGGGCACGGTTAACCATTCTAGACATTTAATAGAGTTTTACTCCATAAACACTAAATTCATCTAGAACATATAATGTCATTTTAGTAAAATTAACTATCAACGAATAGATAGATTAAAAGTAATATTAATGTTATCTCGTCACATAAGAAGAAGAGTCATAGTGGTGGTCAATCTGGTCCTATGAAAGGAGGTTTTACTAAACCTAGTGTGGGTAAGAAACTGCAATATCGTCCCAAAGTACCTCCTTCTGAACCCAAGAAAGTGGATGCTAACAAGAAAAAGATTGTTGATATACCGAGTACTAGTGGAGCAAAGATTGTTACATCTAATCAGTTTGATGCACTTAATATGGATGATACTGATGGTTTTGGTATTCCTACTGAAGATGTTACTTTGGATGTGACGTCTGGAAGAACTGAGGAAGCTAAACAGGATGTGGATGCTGGCAGTACAATGGAAGTTAATATGGATGAGTCGGTTCAGACTGGTACTACATCACAAGTCCCTCTTGTGAGTGATATGCAAGAACCACTTTTGAGTGATTCTATGGGAACTATGGAAGTTGGTTCTACTCCTGTTGCTGAGAAAATTAGTAAGCTTGAAGAGCTATTGATCGATGGGAAAGCTATTCTTGTGGATGATGCTGGTCATCCTATTCCGTCTGCCTCTGCCACTAAGAGGACTAACCCATTTTCGAAGGTGGGTGATGATGAGGTTTCTGATAGCGATGAGGATGAGGTTCTTAACCCGTTCGATGAATCAGCAAATCTTTTTGGTGGTGGTCATGAGCGTGATGATATGTATGACTATGATGATTATTCGAAGCACACTTATGATCTTCCAGGGGAATTGGAGGCTCTTAATGCCATGTATGGTGTTAATCTCCAAAGTCGTAGGAAGTAGTTTATCTTTTGTCAGATTCTCTACTATCATGTGAGTAATGGTTTGTTTTCTTGTTTAGAAAATAGGAAGTATCTTGTTATGTAAGCTTTTCGCCTATGTAACGGGCTGAGATATGGGATTCACTCATATCCGTTGTACTTAAACGTTTTTTGGAGTAATATATTTACCGGGTCGTTGACCTTTTACCCAAAAAATTAACATACATAACAGATTGACAAAAAATATATATTCGGCGTTTATATGTTGCAATCATGCTAATCAATTTTCACACAAAGATTTTTAGTAAATGTTTACATTGTAAGAAAAAAAGTCGTTATACAATAAAAATTGGGTAATAATAATATAATATAATCAATAATTGTACAATTATTTAAATAATTAGTTAAAAACATTAATATATATTATACACGTTTGGTTCGTTTAACGGCGGATGTCTAAAAATAAAACTAAAACCGAACCATGTTGCGGATTTTTCCAGTTTCGGTTTTTTTCAATTTCACATTTTTTCGGTTTTGAATTGGGCATTTCGGCTCAGTTCGTCAGTTTCTTGGGTTTTTTAAACACCCTAGGGCCAGCTATCTACTATGCGATTTTATAGGTAGTGGTCTTTATCTCTTTTGCAATAAAAATATATTAAAATTACGTTAATTTGCATTTCAGAAGCAGAAAGTAATTATTAATTCATGAATTCACAAAAAAATAAGAATATAGTTGTACGGTGGCTTTCTAAAAATAAACACCGTATTTGGGAGAAAGTGATCAATGCATATTTTATACTTATCTCCTATAAACACACAAACCTTAATATTATCCCCTCATCTTCTTCCCCTTCACAAAAGAATAATAATATAGTTGTACGGTAGCTTTCTAAAAATAAACACCGTATTTGGAAGAAAGTGATCAATGCATATTTTATACTTTTATAGTAATAATTAAACGATAAAACGTTATTGATGACAAACACAAGTTTAGCACGAATTGCATGTTCAATTCATCAATTGATTGGACCTATAGTGTATACTTTTAAAGAAAAGAGAATGAGCAATTTCATATCTCCTTTTTCTTCAGACATGCAACATTTCGTTAACCAATAAATAAAGTACAAGTAAAGAAAATTACAAGCTAGACACTAAAGTACAAGACTTCGAGTGAGCCATGAGAAAAGCAAAACACATATACCACACGATCCTATGACAATACTAAAACACTAACATATTCCAACAAAGTAACACGAAAAAAAATAATAAAAATAAAAAAAAATAATAATAATAATAAAAGGACCATCAATAAACAGAATGGATAGCTCTGCAAACCTAATACATAATAGATCTTATAACCAAGGTTATAAAAGGCGTAACGCGTGCCGTGACGGTGTATGGCTGCGCATCAAGCCTTATACATTTTGGCGGAGCCTTTGCATTTTATAAGCCGTCACTAAAGCGGCAAAAAAATATTTTTAAATTTATGTATTTATAATTTTAGATAATATTACCCACACTATATTAGACATTTAGACTACTACTTACTATATAATTACCAGGCTCATATATCAAATAGATCAAATTTCAAATACTAGTTCAAAACATTTAAAAAATTAAAAATAAATAAACTGGTTCTAAAAATGGCGCCACGCCTTACTAAAAGGCGCGCCTTTTCATGCCTTTTCTCGCCTTATTTCACGCCTTTTTGAGCCACACCTATATTGAACTTCTATCAAGTTTTTAAATTGAACTACTACAACAAATACTTTATTATTAAAGTTCACAAATTATCACTAAGAAGTATCATAAATCCATTCGAATATGATGTATCAAATTGAATATCTTAAACATATAAAATGTTTAAAAGAAAAACATCCTAAACATTGTATGAACTTTTTCGAGAAAAAAAAAACAAAAAAAACAAATCGTTTTGAATCATTTTGTTTGACTGAAAACTTAAAATTTGTGCGACTTTCATGTTTTTTGCTCGACAGTGTGACTAAAGGCTTAAAATTTATAGGACTTATAGCCGTTTTCAAGTTTTTTGCTCGAGTAGCATAAAGTATACGCTACCCTTATATCAACTTGTTAAGTTCTTAGTGAATGCAAATAGTAACCCATTCACCTCACCGCTTTAGGTCATTTTCACATTTCAAACTAATTTGCCACCAAATTATTTTTACAAGATTGTGTTTGTAAACGGTTGCCATCAACTTGTTTTAAATAAAATCCTACCTCTAATATTTTTTCAAATTTAAAGAATTCAATATCTTTGATTATGAAAGAGGTTATATAAAATTGCAGAATCAATTTACATGAAAGTTTGAAGTTTTGAACCAAAATAGTATAACATATATTTCTTTATTTTTTGGTTGAAAACACTTTTTTACACTTTTTTAGCTTATGCCTTCAGGTACATGATAAACTCCTTTTATAGCTTTACACTATATATATATATATATATATATATATATATATATATATATATATATATATATATATATATATATATATATATATTATTTTTTGTGGCTTTTACATTACAACTATATATATGAACTATGAAGTTCCAAAACCGAATATAAAGTCATTTTTTGTGGCTTTACACTATAAGTGGGAAGATCTAGTGAGGAAAAAAAATTAAAATGAGATAAACGAGAAGAAATTTCTGCAACACATTTCAAATGAGGAGGAGAAATTTAAGAGGAGACGCATCTATTTTTGTATGTGCATCTTAAATGTGTGGTTGTGTTACAGTGTTACTCTTCTCATTTTGATTTTATTTCTCATTTGATCCTAACTCGACACTATAAATACCACAAAACCATCATTTATACTCGCATCTATTGCAAATTTGCAATGGCTTCAATTTGCATTTCCTCCCCGAGTCTTCGTTTTGCTAGGCATTATAATGGTAGAAAGAGAACAAATATAGCAAGTAGGGGTGTCATTTGGGATGGTCCGGTTGGGTTCGGGTCAAGCCTCTAAAAAAATACCTAAACCCGATCTTGTTTACAACTCGGGTCGGGTCAACTCGGGTCTGGTCAACTTGTTTAGTGTTAGTTGACTCGGGTTCGGGTCAAGGCTAAAATAACATACCCAAACCCGACCTTGTTTAGAGCTCGGATCAATTCGGGTTGACCCGATTGACCCAAATATAATTTTGAACCCGATTGACCCGACCCAAATTGACTCGGGTCGGGTCAGCCCGAATGACACCCCTACTAGCAAGGTTTCCGAAACAATTATACACCCTCCGTCTCATATTAATAGTCCATATTTCCTTATTGGGATGTCTCAAAATAATTGTCCACTTTCCTTATTAAGTAAAAACTAGAGAATTTAGTGAGAGAATATTCTATTTGAGTGGTTGGAAATTAAAGTGGACCCACTTTTATTAAACTTTGTAATTGTTGTCTCTTGACAATAATTTTGAGACGGAGGGAGTATCTCACAGTCAAGGCTGCAACTACTAACGCACACATTGTTAGACGATCAGCAAACTATCCTCCTTCAGTATGGTCACATGATTATCTCGAGTCACTGACTAACAAATATGTGGTACGTTGTTCATCCTACTACCTTATCAAATATTATGTCCTAGTACGTGTTGATGGTTTCCTATTGTTTTTGTTCATATAGGGCGTAAAACACGAGACAACATTACATGGTTTGAAGGAAATGGTGAGGCGGATGATATCTGAAGACACTGTGGTGGAGAACCCGATGGCTACACTTGAACTATTTGATGATTTACAAAGGCTTGAATTATCGTATCACTTCAAGGATGAAATAAGTACTGTGTCGAAATTGATATACATTTGCCACTATGAAGCTCATGAAAAGTGGAATAGATTGGCTTTTAACGTTAGAATACGGATCCCTTGCAAAGTGAGAAAAATTACAAAGTGTACAAAGCCATTCATAGTGTGATACGTGTCCCCCACTCTAAATTATACATAAAATCCGCCCAGGGGTAATTTGGTCTTTTGACCCGTTTTTTCTTTTCCACCACAATTTTCAAACGCATATATTTCTTGAACGACAAACTTTTAGAAAAAACCAATTTCAACATAATTTTTAGAGTAAATTGCAAAAATCGTCCCTAAAGTTTGACCAATTTGCATGTTTCGTCCCAAATAATTCGAAACTGCAAGGATCGTCCTTAAAGTTAACTTTTGGGGCATATATAGTCCTTTTTGGGGACGATACATGCACACGGGGCCAAAACTTTAGGGACGATACATGCACACGGGGCCAAAACTATAGGGACGATACATGCACACGGGCCAAAATTTAGGGACGATCCTTGCAGTTTTGAAATATTTGGGACGAAACATGCAAATTGGTCAAACTTTAGGGACGATTTTTGCAATTTACTCTAATTTTTAAATTTTGATTCTCTTAAATTTGGTATAAATCTTTTTAATTTTTTCGAAATATTTTTTTTGATATATTCATTGGGTCATGATTTTCTTGATGTTTTTGCTATTTTCGACCCTATTTTTTACCTTAAAAATTGCCGAATCATAATATACTTAAAACACGAAAGTTGTAGATTTTGATTCACTCTTTACCCCGAAATTTCAATCACTCAAATCCGATATGATATGAGTGAGATATCGCACGTTAAAGATGACGGTTTAGTCATATTTGTTGCACACAACGTGTTTGATGAAATGTTTAGCTTAGATTTTTGTCTTAAAATCGAGTTAAATGCACTTATTTTTGTCCCACAACGCATTATTAATAATTTTATTAATGTAACATTCAAAAAGTGATGTTTTTTAATCATTATATTTTCAAAATATACATTTAGTTCATCAGTTAGGTTATTAGGTTCATTAGTTAGGTTATTAGGTTCATCAGTTAGATTATGTTTTGTTCATCAGTTAAGTTATAGGTTATAGGTTCATCAGTTAGACATGTTGTTCATCAGTTACTTTGGTTCATCAATTTTTTCAGATTCATCAATTTCAGGTTCATCAAATTTGCTCAAATGTTTGAGTTCATCAGTTATTGACTAACTGATGAACCTATAATTATAGGTTCATCAGTTGTTGACTAACTGATGAACCTATCAGTTATTGACTAATTATAGGTTCATCAGTTAGGTTCATTAATTTTTTGGTTCATTAGTTATAGGTTCATCAATTAGTTTATCAGTTATTGACTAACTGATGAACCTATAATTATAGGTTCATCAGTTAGGTTCATTAATTTTAGGTTAATCAGTTTGTTTATCAGTTATTGACTAGTTGATGAACTTATAATTATTTGTCATGTGTTATGTGTTTAGGTTCATCAATTAGTCAAAAATGTTACCATAAAAACTGATGAACAAAAGTAACCTAACTGATGAACCAAAGTAACCTAACTGATGAACCTAATAACCTAACTGATGAACTAAATGTATATTTTAAAAATATAATGATTAAAAAACTTTACTTTTTGAGTCTTACATTAATAAAATGATTAATAATGCATTGAGAAATAAAAATTAGTGCATTTAGCTCAATTTTAACACAAAATATATAAGCTAGATATTTCATCAAACACATTGTGTGCAACAAATATGACTTAAACACCATCTTTAACATGTGTTATCTTACTCATATGAGATCGGATTTGAGTGATTCAAAAACCTGTGTAAAGAGTGAACAAAAATATATAACTTTCATGTTTTAAGTTTTTAACGATTCGACATTTATGAGGGTAAAAAATAGGGCCAAAAATGACAAAAAAATCAAGAAAATCAAGACACACTTTATATGTAAAAAAAGTTTGAAATATTTAACAAGATTTATACCAAACTAAAAATGATTAAATTTTAAAAATTATGGTGAAATCGGTTTTTCGTAAAAGTTTGTCGTTTGAAAGATATTTGCGTTTGAAGTTTTAGGGTGGAATAAAGATACGGGTTAAAATGACCAAAATGCCCCCTAATCGAATTTAAAAAGGAAAAGGGAGGGAGTGGGTGGTGGACACTTGTAACATGGTGAGTGGCTTTCTAGTTTTTGTAGACTTTGTATTTTTAGTCCCTTTTGTAGGGGATCGCACCTCCTTAACGTTAAAGCCAAGCTTTAGGGCCCGTTTGGTTTGTAAGTGGGTGTAGATTTGGATTTGGATTTGGATTTGGATTTGGATTAGTTAGAAAGAAATAGAGGAGAGAGAAAATGATTGATTGATTTAGATGATATTTTTTTAAAAATTTAAAATATACATTAAAATTGAAATTATTAATGTTAAAATATAAAATAAATATATTATAAAGGGTTAGGACCACTAGAAAAAGAGTAAAAGACAAAAGAAATAACAAAAGTTACCATAATTGAGTGGAATGGATCTATAGGTATCAATTTAATTTTTGATTTCATTGTTGTGTGCCCTCAGTGAACCAAACAACAAAATACATTATTTATTTCATTCTTTCATTCCACACCCCTCGATCAAACGGGCCCTTAGACTTTTAAGATAGTATGGTTATCATATCCCTCAATGTATTTATTTTTAGAGGATTTTCTAACATGTGCCTTAAGACACATGATAAGATGTGAGCCCGTGTGTCCTTTTTACTCAAGAATCCACAAAAAGGACACTAAAAGTATTATTTTTATTTGACAAATGACAAAAATCTATAAAAATGGACATAAGGGCCCACGTCTTATCATGTGCTCACATGTTAGAAAATCCCTATTTTTAGTCCTTTTATAACTTCTGATAAATTGTTATTAATGTTTTTTTTTTTTTTTTTTTTTTGGTTTGTTTTTGTGTGTGTGTGTGTGAAGAAATATTTGAGGGTATCAAAGATGAGACAGGAAACTTCAAGGCATATGTATGCGAGGACGTTGTAGGAATGCTTAACTTGTATGAGGCTTCATTTCTTGGTGTCGAGGATGAAAAATTATTGGATGACGCAAGGGAATTTACAACCAAATGTCTCGGAGAGAAGTTACAGAAGAACGACATAGTTAATCAAAGTATGTCCATGTTAATAAGTCATGCATTGGAGCTCCCATTGCTTTGGAGGATCCAAAGGTTTGAGGCAATGTGGTTCACAGAAGCATACAAGGGGCGAACTGACATGAAACCAATTTTGTTAGAGCTGGCCGAGTTGGATTTTAACATTGTGCAAGGTATATGTTTATATCATTGTCTAAACTACCAGTTAACATACGAAAAGACGTGGTGAAATTATATGCAACGTATTGTATAATGAATTATCAAGAGTACACTAGTGGATAAACATCAAATTGTTTCAAAATTCTAGTTATATCTCTATACCTTACTATCATATATTCATACACTTGGTACAGATGGTGGGATGGTCTATGTTGGAACAGAAAGCTCAGCTTTGCTCGAGACAGGTTGGTGGGAAGTTTCATGTGGGCTGTTGGTGCAAACTATTAACCACCATTTGGGGTTCTAAGGACACATGTCGCAAAGCTTATATCCCTCGTAAACGTGATAGATGATGTTTATTGGAAGAACTTGAACAATTCACAGAAGTTCTGATAAGGTTGGTACTAATTTTGCTTAGAGTAGGAATACTTGCTAATTATAATCTTCTATTATTTTTACATGTTTGTAATATATAGTGCCATTGGTTAGATGGGACGTCAATGCAGTCGAAGAACTTCCTGATTACACGAAGATATGTTTCCTTGGATTCCACAACACCATCAACGAGATGGCATACGACACCTTGGCAACCCAAAAATCCCTAGTTATACCTTATGTGAAAAAAGTGGTGATTATCTATTTTCCTTGTTTTTACAATGAATTTTACAAAAAGTGGTGATTATCTATTTTCCTTGAATTAACAATAATGTTGATATTCCCCTTGCAGTGGACAGATTACTGTGAGGCAAACCTCTTAGAGGCGCAATGGTTTAATGGTGGATATACCCGACACTAGCAGAGTTCTTGAGCAACTCATGTACTACTGTAGGACTTCCTGTACTAGTTTCAAGTGCTTATTTCTTGGATTCAAATGATACAATTGGAGAGGCCTTGCAGAATGTAATCATTACGTCTTGCTGATCACCTAGGAACATCATCGGTAAATAAAGTTTATCTTCTTTACTTTATTAAAACTGCTTTAGAAAGCACGCAATCATTATCTTTCTGCTATGTTATAAGTAGGCTGAACTTGAAAGAGGTGATATTCCTAATCAATCCAGTGCTACATGCATGAAACTGGTACTTGTGAAGAGGAAGCTAGGGCTTATACAAAGAGCTTAATCATGGAAGCATGGAAAAAGATAAATAAAGAATGGTAGTTAAGTCGCCTTATCTGCAGATTTTTTTGGAATGTGCATCAAACATTGGCAGGATGGGGCAATTTACATACGAACGCGGGGATATATTTGGTGCGCCAGATGATTTGTACAAGTCTCATGAAATTTCATTGCTTTTTTATCCTAAATCCTAACGGATAATTAGATATCCCCTCTTTTACGATATGGGTATATGATTTTTAATGTACACTTGTTACGTGGTTTTGAAGAGGATAGGTATTTACTCTTGTTAAATGTTTGTTTCTCCCATCTGAATAAAGTAGGAATAGTTCTAGCCTTATAAATCATATTGATTCATTCCTGCTCAAATATGTCTTAAATCATTCAGAAAATTATATCTTTCAGCATTTACACATTACATCAAAGACTACCTATCAATGCTTAAAAACATAACAACAAACCCAGAAAGCAGAATGTAAGGTGCTAGAAACCAACTCACAGAACCATATGTTCTCCTGGAACCACTTTGCAGCTTATTCGTCTCTTGAAGCAGATTCTAATCCAGCTGAAGGGTTATCGGCAAAATACTCCTGATGTTTAACGTTTACACCATACTGCAAACAACAACCATCATCTTGTTATTAATAAGAAAACAAACATCTAGATGGAAAAGAAGGCAACTATAATCTAAATTTCAAGTATCGACACCCTGCCTATAATGTGCTTCAAAGAACAGACACAAGACAGACTAAGTTACTCAGATGGGTCAATAAATGGAAGTCATGCATACAAACTTAAACTTTAATGAAGGCAGATAAGAGGGCATATCATGAAATGTTTAAAGCTCAAGACAAGTGAAACTATAACAGAAACACACAATATATGTATCTATTGATTAATGAAATGGGCATTCAATCCTGATCTCAATAGATGTTGAAAACAGATATGCAGGTTCTGTTAGCTTCATTTTCATAGAATAACTGGATGCCAAACTCGCTCAAACCTCCCTTAAGCTTAGCAAATTCAGATACTTAAATGCACTATGATCCAAATTTGAATTCTTATCTAACACAGTGATAATGGCAATTAGACCTAAAACAGTAATAATGTCACAGATAGTAAAACTTGTGTACAACTTTCGACATAATGCTGAGCATAAGGCAATATACTTGTGTTACTCGATGACTTTTGAGGAATGTTCCAATTGTTCTATGGTGTGTTTACATGCAATATCAATAAGAGGTTATTTCAGTGTGTCCAACTGTCTGTTATGTGAATAGATGATAATCCCAAAGCATCCGTTTTTAATGGGAAAAAATTATTTGAAAACCATGATTTTCCAGCTACATAGCATAAGTATGTTCTTTTCTTCTGCTACACTGTTGTATACAGCTCGCAAACACATCCCCAATGAAATCCCAATCTAAAAGGGTTAATATCTGTGTCTTAAATAAGTGTTTTCTAGCAGAAGCACCCGTGTCAAAATTAGTCTATATTCACTTAATAATCCAAATATTTGCGATAAACTCTGATATATACTCGAGTAATTCAGGATACATTTTAGGTCTCTGATTCTTTACCTTCACTTCCGCTTCTTCAGCCACCATGACATAAGGGCCTTCCACTGATTCAACATTGTTTAGGGCTCAAAATGCAAATTGACTACAGTTAAGTTTTACCTTGTTTTAAGAAGCATTTATCTTTCTATGTCCCTAGGAACTACAATTTTTATAAGATTAAGTAGCATTTATCTTTCTATGTCCCTAGGAACTACACTTTTTATAAGAGTTTATCTTCTTTTAATTATGAATAAATCCTCAAATAGGGTCAATTCCTAAATCCTCCTATAAGTATGTAGTACTTACTTTTGTTCCAATTATGTTTCATTGTGAATGGAAAAGCCAAAAACGGAGAACAACTAAACAAGGGAGATAAGTACACCTTCAAACTAATGAGCGAAAGGGGCTTCAGTTCAATAACTCATCAAAACGAAGGATATATATGACTACTTCAGTAGGATTTAGGAATTAACCCAAAATGAGGATGAATCTATATTGCCCATCTAAGAAAGATAAACTCTAATTAAGAAGATAAATCGTAGACATGGAAAGATAAATCTGAACTAAGGTAACATAAATCTGGAAGTAGTAAATAGCAATTTTGGTGACCATATGACCGAAGCACCTTACGTCATAGGAACGAAGAAGCGGAGGGCAAAACTTTCCTGCATCAGAATGTATAACAAGCATGACAATAATAAACGTTGATGTGAATGATTACCTCTTGCAGAGCCTTAGAGAGGTCCTCCATGTTCATAACAGGGCCGGGGCGCTTATCCTACAACAGTGAAAAAGTCAAGATAATACAAAAAAATGCAGAATAGAAACTAAGCAGTGTGTACTGTCATTTACCCGTTGCTGCTTGTCTTTTTTGTCCCTGGCACCAGCTGCCTGTCTAGCCTTGCAGTGGCTGCAATAAGATATATGAATAAGTATTCATTCCTAAGAATTGCAGCTTGTCAAGATGGCTAGAATCACAGTCTTACACATTATTCCTATAGTATTCTTCTTGCATTCCATTTACAATTTAATTCATAACTAACGCCGTACAGAGTAAATGCATCAAGCTCAAGTTTTCATTCTAGAATAAAGCTTTTTTTTAAATCATTCATATTGCAAAAACTAAAAACAAGAAAACTTCATCAGTAGAAAAACTTACTGAAGAGCATCAGTTGCAATGTCTGAAACAAACTTCTGTGCTGCAACAGCTACTAGCCTGGTTCTGCAACGTGAAGGACATCACTAGTATTGTCAAATTCTTTAGAAAACTTTGGTAATGTACTTATGGGTATAAAGCTTCACATGCAAATTTGGTGTAAAATGTGGAAGTGACCAGTGAGTAGTGTTAAAGATAATAGCAAATTCGATGTCTCGGTTAGAGAAGACTTTTTACTTTATAACACAAAAGTTGTGTTTTGGCGCATACATTGGAGAAGGTCTAAGAAATGCAGGGTAATTATCCTTGCACACCAGTTTTCCTTTTAATATGTGTGCTAATCATCCCACATATAATCCATCTTTTAAACAGCATCTATGCAATGCAGATAACAAACACGACTAAATACAGTTTCAAAATATATTGAAGGTCACAGCAACTATCAAACACGATCCAACACAGCTAATAGCCTATTAAACACAAGATCTGAGACAACCCTCAAACCGGGATGAAAATAACCACAAATTAGATCGATGGTTGCTACTAAGCAGGAACCTTCTAAAAACTCTTTACAGCAAAAAAGACTCGTAAATCAGAAGTATATAACAAGAGCAGCATATCTTTATGGACCAAAAAAGACACGAGAAGAAGAACATCAATATAGGAAAAGCATATGACGTTGAGCAGGGTCATCGTATGAAGTAAACCTAATCAAGTAAATTAACTACTCGTAATTAGTAAATACAAACACCATGCCTTTTGTCCTAGGTATTGCGATACTTCCTTCCTATAGAATGTCTGGGATTGCTTTTAAGAAATTACAACTCATTTCAATGTTCAGGCACCAAATGTCCTCACAAGAGGTCTCAAGTTCAAACCTCGCCGTCAAGTAAAGGCTCGGAAACGGTCACAGGGATACCCAAATTAGGTCGTGTATATCTGAATCAAAGACTCGCCTATTTCTCCAAGTACTTATTTGTAAGATGCTTATAAACTCAAAATTGGCATTCATTTATAAATAGAATAAAAAGAAGAACGTACAGTCGAACATCGGGACACTGGAACCCGCTCTTAGCTAAGTAATGTTCCACCAGTTCATCAGGAATCTGTATGTAGAAATAAAAAAACATATCACATTAAAAATTATAATAAATAAATGTTTATAAGCAAATAAAAAAGACAGTGAATCTGGTTACAGTTGGGGTGTAGTCAGTTAAGGAAGCAAGGAATTCAGTGAGTGTGCTATCATCGTCATGTCTAACTTCGTTTGATTGCTGCTGCTGTTGATGATGATGATTTTGATTCATGTTTTCTGTTATTTATAAAAAGTTTGGATATGAAGCGGGTGGAGTGATCAGCAGGGGCGGAGTGTCGTCGACTTGAATCGCCTGAGAATAAAAGATATGAAGGGTTAGGGTTCAAGGAAAGGAATGGGGATTTTGATTTTGTTTGTTTGTTTGGGTCATGTGATCATCACGTGACTTATTCTTTTATGTACTCACCCAATTTTTCTTCCCCTAAACTGGATTTTGAGGGTAATTTTGTCATTCTGCACAACTTCTCATATGTTTAATTTATTTAAAAACTTTAAAAACCAACATACATTTCCAGGTTTGTTGCTGAAAGCCTAAGGCATGTTTTTCAGGGAGGATTTAATATTAGATATGAAGCAGAGAATACAAATTCAGAGAAATAAATTGATTGAGAAATTTATTAAATTCCATTATTTAGTAGAGTCAGAGAATTGAAATAAAAAATAATCACGATTTTTTTTTATTGAAAAAACATTTAAATAAAAAATGAATATATTATGATGGTGTCAAAAAAAATTAAATATTTTAAGCATCAAATGTTGCATGTAAATTTGTTTATATAATTTTTTTATTATTTTTTTTAACAAAGTTCACTCTTTAACAAAATTATAATAGGAAAAAATTACAAGTTTTTTTTTTTTTTTTTTTTTTTTTTTTTTTTAGAAAACATTTTTTCAAAAAAAAATTAATCCAGTTCTCCACTAAATTAATGGAAATGGGGCTACTTAAATTACACTACGGCACTACTCAACTCTCTCCATTTCTCCATCAAAATCTTTTTAATTCTCAACTTTTTAATTTCTTTCTACCAAACAAGAGAAATTAATCCATTTTCATTTCTCTTAATTCTTTTCTCTCTACCAAACACACCTCAAAACTCCTAAAAGTTGTGGTGGTGGAGGGTGGAAATGGGGTATGTTTGTCACGGAGCGGTGTTGAGTTTTTTGAAGCGGTGAGTAATGAGCATTTTGATTTTTAATAGTCGTTTGACAAAGGAGCGGTGAGCTTTGCTATTTTTTTTTAAATGGTCATTTTACAATGCTTCTTTAAAAAGCGGTGGGCGGATACTGCTCACAGCTCACTGCTACTTTTAAAAAACACACTTACGGTGATGTCTGAAAGGGCGGTGGTGTTGGCTAGATTAATGGGTTAGATTGAAGAGAGAGAAAACCAGTGTTCTAAAAGGTGCGCCTTGGCGCCGCAAAGGTGTGAGGCGTTACCTCCACGCCACGCAATAGACTAAGGCGTCGTCTTAAGGCTTGACATGAGATGAGGTGCGATAAGAAGCGATAAGGTGTACTGATATTTGAGACGTTTAGGGATTTACTAGTAATTGAAATTTGGACATCGTATTTGAGGTTTACTGGTATTTGGCGTTTAGGGGTTTACTAGTATTTGAAGAAGATTACAAATGTAAAGAGAGTTTCTTGACTTTATTGCTTATGTACAACACTTTTTGTAAACTCCATGTATATGAAATATGATATACTAATGAAATATATATAAATCAATAAATACTTTTTGCCACCTTAATTCACGCCTTAAAAACGTCATGCCGCCACGCCACGCTAAAATTTGAGGCTTGACCATGCCGCCACGCCACACCCCAAGCTATTTATAACCTTGGAGAAAACATAGCGGAACTTGACCAAAAGTATTTTGACTCTAACAAGAGCTCAAAATTCAAATCTAGGTTAGTCAGGTTCAAATCAATTTGAAAAATAACTAAATAAGAAAACAAATAAACTTATTGAACACTTTTCAAAATAGAAAATGTATATATAAAAATAAAAAATATTGTAGGTTTTTAACCCTAATAGAAATTTACTCGAGTAAGATTTCGGGTTAATCGCACCGACCCATATTGTAGGTTTTTAACCCTAATAGAAAACTAGACGCTGAGTTGACTGGGTATAACAATGACCAACATCATCACCGTCAACTCAGCGTCTAGTTTTTCACTCCATCACTAACTATACAACTAAACAAGTATAATAAGACAACCAACTTAATCACCTAAACATATTTCGCTTAACACAAATATACCCTGTAACACCCTCAATTCATGGATGCAGCGGAATTCGAACTGGGTGTTACTTGACGGCACAATAGTCACAATAATAGAAAACGAACTCCAATTGAGTCGTTTTAAAAGATTTATCATTCAAATTATATAAATATCAGAGATTACAAAATGAGGTCCCAGATGGTTCCATGTTTACAATTTACATTAAATGAGTTTTGAATGATAAAAAAATTTATAGCCCTCTTGAGTATCCGTGCCCTTCCGTACCATCCTTGATCGTCATGAACCTGAAATACATGCTTGAGAGGTCAACACAAAGGTTGAGTGGAATTCGTAGAGTTTAGTTAAATCGTTTGAACACAATAATCGTAGTGTGAGCTATAGACTCACACTCATAGTTAGAAAACAAAATCGTTATTTATTTCACTAAGCTCATGCAACCAAAACATTAACATCGAACCAACAAAATTGGCATTATAGAAGCCCTATCAAGGTACTTTTGCCGTTATACCGCTAAATCTCAAATATAGTGCATTTGTGTGAACTCATCGTTGTTCAACACAAATGGGATTCGTCAATCCCAATAGATCTATTCACAATATTCGCGCTCACTATAGGTAGTGACTAATGGTTCATGATATAGGGACTTCGAACATGGCAATCGTTACTTAGTGACAATAAAACATAGTCGGGAAGCATACATTAGAAAGCATTGTGTTCGAGTAGAAAAATAATAGCATGTATTCCCCCCAAGGGTTTGTAAAATAGTTAAACAATAGAAAGTGGGGCTACGAACTCACCTTAAGTAGAATAGCAAGTAATGAAGGTGATGGTTGGATCGTGTAGGTTTCTACGAGCAACCTATTATAGAATGTTGCGACTTAGGATTTGTGTAAAGAATATAACGGAGTGCCTATATATATATCTTGCATTTAGTCCATGATGTGGTATGATGTATATTGTATGTCCTTGAAAGAAAAGATTCATGAACATGTATGTTTTGTATATCGTTTACTACCGTTCGGGCTGACATATTTCAGAAGTCATGTTAGTAAGCGTTCGAGGAGCTAGGACACTTTAACTCGTAAATCCACAACTCATCTCGATGGCTTACATAATGAACTCCTCACATGAGGCTCCCTACTATTGTAGTAGTTGATAAAATATATAGATATAAGTTTTGATCCGAAAAGTTACATGTCCGATATTTTGAATAAACTTAGGAAAGTTTATTAGTACATGAAGATTGTTATTAGGGGTAGTTTCATAAGTCTTGAATGACCATTTTCTCTTGGTAATATCTCATGGTTTCCTTTTAGGGGAAGTAGATCCAAATTGCTTGTTCATGTTATCGCCTAATTCATTGTTTCATGTTTACGCCTATGTAAGTTGTTATGGTCATTTCGTCATGGCCTAGCCATGACCTTTAGTCCTTGTTCCAAGGTCATGAGACACAACCTTGGCTCTAGCCATGGTGGTGGTCTTGATTATTGGTCATAAGACCTCTTGTTCCTTTTAAAGTATAACCATAATATAGTGACTTATATATATGTAAATAGCTGTTAAGAAATTTAGAAATATCTCACTCAGAAAGTGTTTTCAAGGCTCGAGCTTCTTGTTTCTGAAGGAAAACGTGATTCCGGACAACTTTCGTGTTTTAACTTTTTCATGAATCGGACCAGAAATGCCTCTTTTTGCGTGTTTAATGTTTCTGTAACAGAAAGTTTTGGCAGCTTTGCCGCAAAGTTTTGGTAATTTCAAATCGTCATAACTTTTGACTCGTGTACTCGTTTTAGGTGGTTCAAATTGCTATGTTTTCCTTGTTAGGTCCTCTACTACAATATGTAATGATCCAATATCATATTTTTACCATTTTGATCAGGTCTTACCAAGAAACTTACTAGTTTACTTGTTTTAATAACTTATCTTAACAATCAATTACAACAACTTGTTTTGCTCATTTTTATACATCATGGACTTGCATACAAGACATAATATAGCAAGAATAATATGTAAATAACATGAACATGATTATTTAACAAGAAGCAAGTTAGGGTTTGCTTACAACTTGTGAAGAAACTAACTAGAACCAAGATCAAGACCAAGAACTACTACTTAATCTTCCAAATATTTTCCAAATATTTTCCAACCATAGCCAAGCTTGCATATCAAAAACCCTATCTTATAATCCCTTGATAAACACTAATCTAACATAAAAACAACCTTTAGTAAAAATCTTCACTAAGAACACTTGGAAATTTGATGAGTTTTTGTGGTGTTTTATGGTGATTTTATGGTTGAAAGGTGTTAAGGATCATGCAAGGAACATAAGGTTATACTTATGATGGATGGAACTTGAAAGAATCATGATCAAAATGGGTTATTTTATGTGTTTGGGTCGTTGGTATGGCCAAGGAGGGGAAGAGAAAGCTTAAATAAGGTCTTGAGGAGGTTACATGTATGACTAGTCAACACTTGGAGACCAAGTTGTAATTAAGTGATGATCTATGGGTAAATTCATGAGATGAAGCCACATGGGTGGTGAATCCCCCCTCCTAGGGCAGTTCACAAAGCTTGGGGAGGAAGGGTTAGCCTTTTGTTGATATTATCCAAGATACTTGGTTAGTTTTGACTCCGGGAAATGCCAATCGTAAATGATTAAGCCTCAAAACGTAAAACCGGGTATCGTAAAAATACGAAACTTGGAAGAATGGTTAAACTTGTCAAAATACTCCATAATAAAATATAAAATGAGTGGTAGGTTCCATTTGGGTGGTAAAACCCTGCTAAAAACTGGAAACACGGGTCTAAAACGCATAATACGTAAAATGTACGAATATTGCGTAAAATTGAGAAAAGTAAAATATTACTTTTCTAATAGGTTATAAATGATTTAAAATGACTTATAATGTCTAGACTGGGCTCAGTCTAGTGTCGGTTGGTATTAAATGTCTTTTAGACATCAAACCGTAAGCCTAAAAATCAAGGAATGACTTATAAAGTCAAGGAATGATTTTTGGTCAATGGAGGAGGGAAAAATATGTTGACTTTTTCTAATAAGTTGAAAACTTAAATCATCTTAGAAATGCGGTGCAGGTATATGCTAAGGTTACTGCTGAGTAAAAACGCTTAAAACTAAAAATTCCAGTTTTTCACGGCCGAGGTTTATTTTGGTCATGTTTTTCTCAGTCATGATTTATTCTCAAATAAATCATGAGTGTGTCAAACATTTTTCTGATACGGGGAAAATTAACGCGACCCAATTTCGTTGTGCGTAGAATTTTTGAATGACGTTTTACCCTAAAACGTGTAATTCCGTGTAATTCCTTAATAACTTTCACGAAAATGAGCTTATGAATGTCAAACTTTTAATTTGTCATGGAAATGATTTATCACTTCAGCCCAAGAAATAAAAATCAAGTTTCGGGAAAAATTTTCGGGAAAAATGAATAGTAAAAGTGAATAGTGAAATTTTCCGGGAAAAGTAATTAACCTGAAATTGCGAATTGTTACAGTCTCTACCCCTTACGGGGAACTTCGTCCCGAAGTTCTTTGTGTGTTATATGTTGGAGTCGTGTCGATGAAGAGGTGTGGTTACTTATGAGAACTAAAGTATGGGATTACCGGTGATGTAGTTTGATTTGTCATTTCAGTGTATGGTGTAGGATCAGGCATACTTTTATGTAGGAAAGGTATGGTAATAGTCGAATATCAAAGGAAATTGATATAGCAATCGAATATTAATAGGAATTGAGATAGTAATTGCAATCATAGCCTAGTAGGTAATCGGTTGTTGTACCTAGTGTTTATTGACTTCGTACTTATGTTATTTCGGATACAAATAAGCCCACTTATTTATAATTCTTTATTTACATAGAGAGGCATCCCAAACAATGTAAGTAAAGGAATATAAACTTATGGTTCGGTGATTTAAAATTTCTTTATTTAAATGAAAAGGCATCCCAATCCATTTAAATAATTATAAATCATCCTACTAAAGAATTCCCAACACAACATTCATACTTAGCCGGTGAGTTACAAGGTAGTGTATTACGAGATGATACTGGTGTTCCAAATGTACAAGATGAATATTCAATCTTGTAAAGATGATGAGGGTACTTGTGGTGTAACTAAGGATGATTTGAGCTTTAAAAGTGCATCAAGATCTGTTAATGAGCTTGTGGTTCCAACGGTTGTGAAGATAATGATGTGATATGTTGATGAACAAAAGTGTGTAGTGTATGCTTAACATTAATACTCTTAGGTATAGATGTTGAGTTTGTTTTGAAAATCTTAAGAGATTTTAAAGGTTTATGATGGAATGGTATCCTTAGGACCTAAACAGGATAGTACTTCTACAGGATGAAGAGAAGAATTGATAACTATCCCAAGATAGTAGTTCGGATTATCTCATAAATGAAAAATTTCAAGAATGAATTTAGATCATACAAATAAGGTGTTAAGATTTCGCTGAGTGGTAAGGCACTATCGTGTCTCTAGATTGTTTTAATGTATTCTGGTGGTTTATCGTGTTCATGTAGGAAATCAATCTAAACATAACCCTAGTACAACTATTCTCAGTATTTGAAAATTTTAAGTCGAATATAGTTAGTCAGACTATATTCCACTGTCCCTAGGTTAAATATAGGTGACTAGTCTATATTTAGCCGAGGTTCGATAAAATTTTCAAATACCTAAATTAGGTATACTTGTGATATGTCCGTTGCTTTCGGGAAACTGTCCACTAAACAAAGGCGATGTCAAACCCTTCATTTGCAAGTCCCGCCCAAACAAGACTTGTAACCCATGTTTTCACATTCCATCGCATAGAAGATAGTACGGGTAGATACGTGTGTGGAAAGGAAGTTTTAAGTAATTCTAAAACAGTCCATACTTGGCCAGGATCACGAGCTTTTAACAATGATGGTTTCATAAGAAAACTTTGATGAATGTAGAGCTGAACTTCAGCTTTTGTAGGTGGTGGATTAGTTTGTCATTTAGAAATCTCATATTTCTAGTTTGGAAATCGTTAGATTGTGATGGGTTTTTGATATCATATGAAATGATATTGATGAGGTGATGGAATAATTCTAGAGACCATTGCACAAATCACAATGTCTCGGAAGTAGATTAGACCATTGTGCAATTCACAATGTCTAGGAAGTAGGTTAGACCATTGTGTGACTCAAAACATTTGAGAAATGATTAAGACCATTGTATCATACAATGTCCGGGAAATAGGAAAGACCATTGCAATCAGTTACAATGTCTTGGACATAAAATGTTGGAGTAGGAACATGATTGGGAGAATGTAGTTGTGCCGAAATGCCCTAGAATAGGCATACGCAGATATGTTTAGATAAAATGATTGAAAATAAACCGAGTTTATATATCAATATACTAATATGTTCATGTAGTATAAAATGCTTACGGGGAAATGCTCAATTATGTTTAGGGTACATATTTTAATATGCAATTATGTTTGTGTAGCATAAAAATGTCTACGGGGAAATGCTCAAAATGGGTATATATGAATATACTAATATGTTTGTGTAGCATAACATGCTTACTAAGTCCATAATCGTCTGGAGGATGGAAGACACGGAGAGCGGAAGGCTATAAAATGTTTTTGTTTGTGATTGTAGTTATAGTTTAGGTCTCACTTAGACCCGTTTCTCTATAACCATGGCTCTGGTACCAATCTGTAACACCCCCAATTCATGGATGCAGCAGAATTCGAACTGGGTGTTACTTGACGGCACAATAGTCACAATAATAGAAAACGAACTCCAATTGAGTCGTTTTAAAAGATTTATCATTCAAATTATATAAATATCAGAGATTACAAAATGAGGTCCCAGATGGTTCCATGTTTACAATTTACATTAAATGAGTTTTGAATGATAAAAAAATTTATAGCCCTCTTGAGTATCCGTGCCCTTCCGTACCATCCTTGATCGTCATGAACCTGAAATACATGCTTGAGAGGTCAACACAAAGGTTGAGTGGAATTCGTAGAGTTTAGTTAAATCGTTTGAACACAATAATCGTAGTGTGAGCTATAGACTCACACTCATAGTTAGAAAACAAAATCGTTATTTATTTCACTAAGCTCATGCAACCAAAACATTAACATCGAACCAACAAAATTGGCATTATAGAAGCCCTATCAAGGTACTTTTGCCGTTATACCGCTAAATCTCAAATATAGTGCATTTGTGTGAACTCATCGTTGTTCAACACAAATGGGATTCGTCAATCCCAATAGATCTATTCACAATATTCGCGCTCACTATAGGTAGTGACTAATGGTTCATGATATAGGGACTTCGAACATGGCAATCGTTACTTAGTGACAATAAAACATAGTCGGGAAGCATACATTAGAAAGCATTGTGTTCGAGTAGAAAAATAATAGCATGTATTCCCCCCAAGGGTTTGTAAAATAGTTAAACAATAGAAAGTGGGGCTACGAACTCACCTTAAGTAGAATAGCAAGTAATGAAGGTGATGGTTGGATCGTGTAGGTTTCTACGAGCAACCTATTATAGAATGTTGCGACTTAGGATTTGTGTAAAGAATATAACGGAGTGCCTATATATATATCTTGCATTTAGTCCATGATGTGGTATGATGTATATTGTATGTCCTTGAAAGAAAAGATTCATGAACATGTATGTTTTGTATATCGTTTACTACCGTTCGGGCTGACATATTTCAGAAGTCATGTTAGTAAGCGTTCGAGGAGCTAGGACACTTTAACTCGTAAATCCACAACTCATCTCGATGGCTTACATAATGAACTCCTCACATGAGGCTCCCTACTATTGTAGTAGTTGATAAAATATATAGATATAAGTTTTGATCCGAAAAGTTACATGTCCGATATTTTGAATAAACTTAGGAAAGTTTATTAGTACATGAAGATTGTTATTAGGGGTAGTTTCATAAGTCTTGAATGACCATTTTCTCTTGGTAATATCTCATGGTTTCCTTTTAGGGGAAGTAGATCCAAATTGCTTGTTCATGTTATCGCCTAATTCATTGTTTCATGTTTACGCCTATGTAAGTTGTTATGGTCATTTCGTCATGGCCTAGCCATGACCTTTAGTCCTTGTTCCAAGGTCATGAGACACAACCTTGGCTCTAGCCATGGTGGTGGTCTTGATTATTGGTCATAAGACCTCTTGTTCCTTTTAAAGTATAACCATAATATAGTGACTTATATATATGTAAATAGCTGTTAAGAAATTTAGAAATATCTCACTTAGAAAGTGTTTTCAAGGCTCGAGCATCTTTGTTCCTGAAGGAAAACGTGATTCCGGACAACTTTCATGTTTTAACTTTTTCATGAATCGGACCAGAAATGCCTCTTTTTGCGTGTTTAATGTTTCTGTAACAGAAAGTTTTGGCAGCTTTGCCGCAAAGTTTTGGTAATTTCAAATCGTCATAACTTTTGACTCGTGTACTCGTTTTAGGTGGTTCAAATTGCTATGTTTTCCTTGTTAGGTCCTCTACTACAATATGTAATGATCCAATATCATATTTTTACCATTTTGATCAGGTCTTACCAAGAAACTTACTAGTTTACTTGTTTTAATAACTTATCTTAACAATCAATTACAACAACTTGTTTTGCTCATTTTTATACATCATGGACTTGCATACAAGACATAATATAGCAAGAATAATATGTAAATAACATGAACATGATTATTTAACAAGAAGCAAGTTAGGGTTTGCTTACAACTTGTGAAGAAACTAACTAGAACCAAGATCAAGACCAAGAACTACTACTTAATCTTCCAAATATTTTCCAAATATTTTCCAACCATAGCCAAGCTTGCATATCAAAAACCCTATCTTATAATCCCTTGATAAACACTAATCTAACATAAAAACAACCTTTAGTAAAAATCTTCACTAAGAACACTTGGAAATTTGATGAGTTTTTGTGGTGTTTTATGGTGATTTTATGGTTGAAAGGTGTTAAGGATCATGCAAGGAACATAAGGTTATACTTATGATGGATGGAACTTGAAAGAATCATGATCAAAATGGGTTATTTTATGTGTTTGGGTCGTTGGTATGGCCAAGGAGGGGAAGAGAAAGCTTAAATAAGGTCTTGAGGAGGTTACATGTATGACTAGTCAACACTTGGAGACCAAGTTGTAATTAAGTGATGATCTATGGGTAAATTCATGAGATGAAGCCACATGGGTGGTGAATCCCCCCTCCTAGGGCAGTTCACAAAGCTTGGGGAGGAAGGGTTAGCCTTTTGTTGATATTATCCAAGATACTTGGTTAGTTTTGACTCCGGGAAATGCCAATCGTAAATGATTAAGCCTCAAAACGTAAAACCGGGTATCGTAAAAATACGAAACTTGGAAGAATGGTTAAACTTGTCAAAATACTCCATAATAAAATATAAAATGAGTGGTAGGTTCCATTTGGGTGGTAAAACCCTGCTAAAAACTGGAAACACGGGTCTAAAACGCATAATACGTAAAATGTACGAATATTGCGTAAAATTGAGAAAAGTAAAATATTACTTTTCTAATAGGTTATAAATGATTTAAAATGACTTATAATGTCTAGACTGGGCTCAGTCTGGTGTCGGTTGGTATTAAATGTCTTTTAGACATCAAACCGTAAGCCTAAACATCCAAAAACATCCAAAAACGCATCATTTTTGTCTTATATGGACTGCCAAAACATCCAAAAACACCCAAAAACGCATCAAAATACAGAAATTATTCCAAAAGTGTGTTTTATATGTTTTAGATGCAAAATGTTTAAAAACAAATGAAAAACGAACAAAGTTTGCACAATTGGCAGTTTCAGTCCCTCAAGTTTCAAAAATTGACGAAACTAGTCCCTGAAGGTTTTAAATGGAAGAAAAGTCAACCCAAAGTTTTTAAAAGTAAAAAACTATCAAATTTAGACTTTGGGTAAAAAGTTTGAGAAAATTACATGTTTAGTCCCTAAAAATCCAAATTTACACTTTTGGTCCCTGGAGTTTCAATAATTGGCAGATTCAGTCCCTGGTGGGATAATTTTGAACGAAAAATCAATTTTGATCCTTGGGAATTCATAAAAACTATTTTTAATCCCTGGATGAAAATTTTGAGAAAATGGCAATTTCAGTCCCCGGATTTTGAAAATTTACATAAATGATCCCCGGGAATTTTGAAAAATACAAAATTGCAAAAATGGTTTTGGATACTTAAGATATGCATGAATGGTCCCTTATGAGAACTTTGGAAAAACACCATTTTCAGTCCCCCATATTTTCTGAAATTACAAAATGGTCCTTGTGTATTGTTAACTAACCAAATGGACCCTTTGTTTTATTTTAATCCAAAACCACTACCCAACCAAACCAGGTCTGATCCATTAACTTCTAAACACCCCAAGCCCAAACAAAAAGCCCACTCCCCTAAAAAACTAAACCTGCTTCGTTGACCTCGGTCAAACCCTCACCCCCGACCACTGTTCACTACCCCTAACCTCCCACCATTATCCCCCTAATTACCAGTAACCATGTCCCCTCCTTCTCCCCATTTTCCACCAACTATCACCAAACACTCAACCTCCCACTCCAAACCCCCCTCCTCAATAAATGCACACCTAATCCACCCAATCTGCCAACCCCTGCTTTCCCGCCAAAATCCTTTTGAACGGCCTGGATCATCTCCAACAATCCTACGGCTCAGAGTGCATGTGGGAAAGAGAAAGTATCACTCCAGGACTATAAAAGATCAAGAAAAAAGAGAAGAATGGTTGTCACTAGTTTTTAGACCAATTCGTAGTGTAATCTTCAATTTTCATGTTGTAAACCTTTAAATTCTGTCTTTTAAATTCAAGTTGTATCAAGCTTTTAAGTGAATGAAAAGATTTAAATAGTTTCTCAGTTCTCAATTTTAATAGTACAAGTCAGTTTATGCTTTCCTTATTCAAATCCTTATTTAATCTTGAAAGTTGTTAAGGGTTGTTGTTAAGTGATCATTTAAGTTCAATTTGCTTATTAATAAGCTTTCTTAAGTATTTAAGGAGTTGGAATTATTTAATACCCAGTTTGCTAAAAATATCAAGAAAATCACAAAAATAGTGAAAAATCAATAGAAAATCAAAAAGAAGAGGAGAAGGACTTGTAGCTGGTTTAGAAGTCTCAGGGAGACATTAGGATAGATATTGAGTATCTGTTTTTGGTTTTGAGCAACTGTCTCAGTGTAAGTATCAACTCAGTTCAAGTACCATTTTCATATTTAGTAATTGCTAGTTATAGTTATTAATTGTTGTTAATTTAGATTTATTTGTGATTTATCTGTGTTAGTGTAAGTTAAATAGTTAAATTCATGGTTTAAAATATCCAACTGCTTTGTAAAATTTCCATTTCAGTTTTTAAAGGTGTGTTTGGATCAGCCTATTCAGCTATCTTATAGTTGTAGTTTTGTTGTTATTTTGTTTTAGCCATGCTACAATAGGTTGTTTTAGGTTAGTTTAAGTCCTAAATCCTAGTTCTTAACAGCCAAAGTCAAAATACCAAGGATTTACTCTCAACTGTCCACTGTTGGACAGTTGATACCTCAAACCAACCCACATCAGTACTTAAGTGTTTTTTGTAGCTTAATGTAAACTCATCTCAGCTTATTACATCATATCTTGCATGTAGGATCAATCACAAATTCAAAAAAGTCAAATCCTAGGTTTTCAGAAAAAGTCAATTGTGCACAAACTCAGATTTTCACAAAAGTTCAAAGATTTAATATGATTTTTGTAGTTGTTTTCATAGATTGATTTTTGTTCCTATATGTAGTCTATCAGTTAGATTTTAAGTTTTCATGGTTCTCACAATTTTGTGAATTTTTTCCTAAGCTACACAAGCCCCCAAAGCAGCTTGCAGGGCAAGCTGCTCCCCTGTTCACAGCAGCCCACCACCACCACCACCACTTGGTGGTGGTTTTCTGACTTGCTCAGTGGTCCTCAGCCACCACTCCTTGGTCATCTCAACCCCCCCCCCCCCCCCCCCATGGTGGGCTACAAAGATTGACCATTCATTTGACCTCCTACCCACTGGGACCCACCTGAATCATGCTCACTAATCTGTCCCATTTTCATTTCCAAAGCAAGTGTCAAAGTGCTTATTGATGAGCTTTTAGCTTATTCTTTGTTCCTTTTTGGCTTTTTCCAGCTTATTCAAGTTCCATAAGCTTATTTGGATCAGTTTCAACCAAAGTGGGTCCCACTTGTAGCCATTTTAGCTTATTTTTCCTTTGAGTCAACTAAAGTCAACTGTCTTACTTATAAGCTTGTTCCAGCTTACTTTTAAGTTTCCAAAAAAGTTGTTTTTATAAAAAGTGTTTGTTTTCAGTAGTGTAATAAGTTTGTAAAAGAAAAACCAAGAAAAACCAATTTAAAATTAAGTGATAGTTTCTATTTAATGTAATTTAATTTTAATTTTCATTTTTAAATTTTTATTAAGTACTTGTCATTTTTATATTTTTATTAATTATATCTTATATTAAAGTATTTATAATAAATTTTTCAGATTTTTATTTGGTCATTTAGTATTTATTAGATTTAATTTTAGTTTTATTAATTATTAATTAATAATTAGTTTAAAATAGCATAATTAGTTTTTATTAAGTAAAACCTAGTTTTTATAATTTTTATAGCTCTTATTTTAGTTAAAATATTTTTAGAAATTTTCTTAGAATTTTTACTGTTCATTTAGTAATTTTCTTAATTTAAAATAGTTTAATTAGTAATTAGTAATTAATTAGTAATTAATTAATATAAAATTCACAAAAAGACAAAAATACTTATTTTTATTTTTAAAAACTTATTTTTAGTTATTTTATAGTTTTAGAAATTTTATTTTCATTTTTCTAGTATTTAATTAGTATTAAAATATATTTAAGTGTTTTAAATATTATTAATAAGTATTAATTAGTATTTAATTTATATTAAATAATTAATTAGGGTTAAAATTTATTTTAATTTTCTAAAAATTTTCTTTTACTTTTAACTTTGTAAAAAAGTCATTTTCACCCCCTGGGTGTTTTCAGATTTCAGTTTTTACTTTTTATTTCGTACGTCTACGTTTTATTTAAACGTAACGTACGCGTTTTTTGGTTTTAATCGTTTCTGGTTTTTCCTAGTTTCTCGTCTTATCCACATAGCTTGTTTAAGCTATTTCATTGTAGATTCCTTAGTTAAACCAAACTCAACACCCTTTTCCATCCAAATTCACCCGATCACGAAACCGTTTGTTTGCCATTCACACCTCGTCGGGACTAAACGACCCGGGAAAACACTGTATTCCACGGAGCATTGAGCCTTAGGAGTTTGACTTGTTTGACCACATCCGTGGTTGAATTTAGTTGACTGCTTTGCCTCAATCACCCCACAATATATTTACACATACACACACAATTAAAGACCACCAACTTCCTAGATGAGTGCCCTGCAGGGGTAAGCGCGGTTCCGGAACATCACGGAACTGAACCGGAACCGCGAGAACATAGAACCGAAAAATGGATGGCCAAGGAACCGAGAACCAGACCGAGTAACACATATCGGTTCCGGTTCGGTTCCTTGCGGGTCTAACCAATTAGAACAACAATTTGTTGATCTTACGAATTTGAAGTATAACTTGATGGTTTTGTACACTTACTTGAATTTGAAGTATAGAATGGACTAGGATTAAATACGTATATTCTTGTTAATGATCACTCTATCGCCTATTCTTTTTTATTAAAAGATTTTAAGTCGCAAATTGCGGTTGACCTAATGCACATGTGACTGCAAATAAATGGTGCAAATGATCCATATAACAAGCAGATTAACAGCTAATGTAAATATGTAACAATGAGCACTTTATAACAAATTTATTGTTATACCCATGAATTATAGGCGTAGCTACGAGGCTAGTCCACAACCACACTAACCGCAAAATGTGGTCTACAACCCAGTTCATTAATAGTGACATTATCCAACTATCCAAACCTACTACTGAATGTAGTAACTTTCTTACACATCGTTGTAACTTGAAAACTATATCTAAACCTGCCATAAAAAAGTTCCCAGCATAACGACAACAGTTTAATAAATTCTAGTAGATTACCAAAAAAATTGTCCTCTAGGATTACAATTAGAGGTGGCAAAGCGGGCGGGCACGAGCACAGGCTAGAACGGGCACGGGCTAAATGGGCACGGGACAAACGGGCACATGTTATACAAATCGCTTTATAAAAGACCTAAAATGACGAAATAAATTCCTTAAAACGATTATAATGTTCTCCAATTGAGAGAAAAATATGTGCCCGTTAATACCCATTTAACTTTTTAATGGGCTAAATATGCCCATTTCAAAAAAAAGAGGGGCTAAATGTGCTCAAATCTTTTACAAAATAGCCAAAATTAGCCCATTATTTCTCATTTGGGCAAATTGCCACCTCTAATTACAATATATAACTTTAATCTGATTAATGTACATAAAAAAAATATCTAGAATCCTAATATGAGAATGTACGTATCTTGTCTAGAAAGAAGGCACTCACAGATGAGTAAAATGAGTGTTGGGCGGTTCTTCGGTTTCAGAACCGATACCACGGTTCCGGCCCGAACCGAACCGCGGTTCTAAAAGTCGGTTCGGGTTGGTCATTTCCGGTTCGGTTCTCGGTTCCGATTCGGTTCTCAGTTAATTTGCTCACCCCTACCCTGCAGTCCTGCACCACCAAGTTCAACTTCCTAGATGGAGACAACTCGATTGTAATATTGGAGGGGCATGATGGTTGTGGAGCGGGACGACTCGTGATTTCTCCACTCGGTTGTAATATTGGAGGGACATGGTGGTGGAACGGGACAACTCGTGATGAGGGGATTATTACACCCGGCCAAACCCAGCCCAAATAAGCTTGTTTTAGATTCCCTCATGGCCCCTATCATTTCCTTAATTCCTTTTAAAGAATTATAAGTTACAAAATATAGACAATCTATTTTTCAAGGTTACCTGCCTTATTGATCATTCAAAAATGCTTAAGAAATAAATAAAAGTATATATATATATATATATATATATATATATATATATATATATATATATATATATATATATATATGTTTATAAATATAACATTTATCAGGATTTACTGTAGCTAGCTACAGTAGCACCAAGCTACAGTAATCCCCTCACAGTGAACAGTAGAATGTACAGTAACTAACGGTCGTTAAGTTACTGTACATTCTACTGTTTATCCGTTTTTTTTTTTTTTTTTTTTTTTATATTCTTTTGCAAAACATCCCGCGGCAACGCGCGGGTGATCCACCTCGTATATAACATTTATCAGGCGATCACTGTAGCAATTGCTACAGTAAAGCACTCACAGTGAACAGTAGAATGTACAGTAACTAACGGTCGTTAAGTTACTGTACATTCTACTGTTCATCCGTTAATTTTTTTTTTTTTTTTCTTTTTTACATTCTTTGGCAAAACATCCTGCGGCAACGCGCGGGTGATCCACCTCGTTTTTATAACATTGACAGGGTAATAGCAAACAAGTAATCATTAAAGTTGTTTTTTTAATTATTATTAAGTCAAAAAGGTCAAATATTGACCTATGTTTTCAGCATGCTACAAAGATCTTAAATCCAAAAATAATTGGTACCCAAAATGAAATAAAAAGACTACATCTATCACATCATGAAATTCATATAATTTCATGAATTGTTTAATCAAAACTACCCAATTAAGCATTAGTAATTTGACAGAGTTGAATCCACTAATGGGAGTATCACAAATAAACTAAAAAATCACAGCTTTACGACAGAATCACAGAAAGACCAGATTCATATATAAGATCTTAAAAGACATAATAAAGATCCAACCTTTTATAACTGAAACACAAAAAAGTAAAAAGCTTTATATAAATTTCATATCAAGATTCATGAATCAATGCAAAACTAGTATATATAACAAATGTCGAGCATAGAAACAAATATTCTCAGCTTCCATTAGAACATATCTATGTAACACACATGTTGTGGATGATTGAGGCTGCCACATGAAAACCATAACACAGTACAACTAATTTGCCTCTTATCGATGCTACAAAACCTCTCCATTAACAAATTAAACAGAAGTTTGTATAAAAAAAGAGCATATGGCTAATGCTTCCTAAATGAAGGCTAACTTCAGAAGAACATAGTTTATTGATGATACAGATGTTTCAAATCGAAGAAACAAACTAAACAAAGATTATGAGTTTACATAATTGTAATGTATCAAGACTATAAAGAACACCTCCAGCCCATCACAGCGTCAAACAAGTAGCCTGTATCTGGGAATCCAACATCAAGGGAAAGGTGTGGCCCTTTCCTTATGTATAAAATGCGTTATTGGCTTCAACTCACATCTACAAACAAGGAAAATTTATTAGAACTTGGGAACTTTTTACTCCGCTGACAGAAATTAGTGCAACGTACTATTGATGAGTGGTAGAAGCTAAATGTACCTTAAACAATTCTCCAAACATCCCCTGTAAAGGATTTTTACGACGTACTCCATAAAACTTTTCTCCAATGTCTTCCAACAACTGCAAGAAATAACTATAAGAATATTGAAGATACATGGGCAAGTTGGTCATGTTGGCTAACGGGTCAAAACAGGTTCAATTGAATGGTTAATCGTTTAGTATGATTTGATACTAAACAAGTCAAGTTGGGTGAGCCACAAACGCTATTTCGTCCCATCTTTCTAAATACATATTCTTGTAAACCTATTAGTAGAGGTCAGGTCGGGCTATGCTGACCCAAATACAATTAATTGGTCAAAACAGTCGCATCTAAAATATAGGCAGATATGCCAGGATGTCCAAGTACTACAAGTAGCAAACAAAATCTGCAAGGAAAGACCTGCCCGGGAAATTTTTTTTTGTTAAAGATCTGGTCCTTGCAGCTAAGGAACAAAATCTGCAAGGATCTTTAAGTCTTTGCAAATTGACTCAGGCTCTCGGCAGCCATGTAATGTTTACCTTGGTGTCGAATATATCATATAAGGTTGGATCAAACTAAAAGCTCAAGTCTTGTTCGTTTTGGTGAATTTGTCATTTAATATTTACAGTTAAAGAGGGTCCAGCATAAAAGGCATGATGATAAAGGAAGACGCCGACGTGTGTGTGCGCTATTGCCAAAACACCCAAGGGGTATAACAGGACAGATATCACTTATTATTGTTGACATTATGTGGATGTTGTGGCCAATAAATTTAACAGAATTACACACCTCATTGAACGTAGGATCTCGTTCTATACTTGAGCTGAATTTTTGTTTCAACATATTGAATAGCGGCAATGCATCTCTCATTAATCTGTGGTATGAAAAATCAGGTCAAACTTTATTTTCTTTCAATCAGTATCAGATTTTTTTTAATACTAATCATACTATCAAAGAGAAGAATAAGAAGATGGGAAGTGTAGAACTAACGTTTGCAAGAGATAGTTGATAAATCGCATTAACTCTGACTCGGGAAATTCAAGTTCCTTCGCCCCAGCAAGTTTTTCTATCTCATCCATAAGATTGTTAGCATCTCTCAGATTACCAATAGATAGATACCTACACAGAAAAAGATTTACAAAACATATTTAAATATAGAAAAGAAAAAAAGTTGTAACCAAGATAAAAAAAAAGTATCCAAGATTACTTACATCAAAACTGCTCGTGCAATCGCCAAATCATCTTCACCTGGATAACACTGCATAACCAAACACAAAAAGTAACACAGCTGCATCGATCAGGTATCAGAAGAATAATAAAGGGGCAGCTCAACTACCATTAAACAACACAATTTGTATTTATAAAAGGATAACTTCAAGAAAAAGAAAAATATGTAGATAGAAAAAACCTAACCTTTCCCATAAAATTCACAAGGGTTGAAGCAAACCTATTTGGATTTCTACCCCGTGAAAAGTGGAAACACACTCTGGCCATGTCCTGAAAAAGAACACATAATAGTACTTGCATCATTCATACTACAAAGTACAAACAATATTCTTTTTTTTAACATTTTGCCTTCATCACAGTATATAAAAATCAAATTATGACCAGCAAATATTTATAAAAGATGTACCGGCTCTGGTGATTCGGAGTATATATATTCAGCCAGCATATCATGTAGTTCTGCAGACCCAATTTTACGTGGACCAGTTTCTGAAGACCACCTACGAACAGGAGAAAACAATTGGACGATCAAATTCAAGTGTGAAGAAAGTAGATCCAAAAAATTTCACAAAAACAAGTGGTGCCTTCACAATTGGTTTCATGTTACATGATTTTTAATGTCTGTAAGCAGTGTTCAGATCTTGATTCTGCAGAATTTTATTTCTTATAATTTAATAATATCAACTATATTCCTATACGTCTATTTATATATCCTTAGTTTATCGAAATAGAGCTATAGTTCGATTCATCTTTCCAGAAGTCCTATAAATGTATTGCATTAGCCCCTATACAATAACAATATCTGATGTTCTATAAAACCATATTTTCTTAGCAAAAGGCTCATCTTCTGTAACCATTATAAACGTATTTTTGTTAACCTATGGAAATCCAATACTAACACGTGATGCATGACACTGCAGACAACGAAGAAAGCTAATCTATGCAAAAGGGGTAAGATGCCCAATCCTACAATAAAGACAAAATAGTGACACATACGGTAATTGTAACATGGAAAGGAAAGCAGAGCTACTCACTTGATAGCAGCTTTCAAAAATGATGAGCAACTCTCAACACGTATTTTTGCAGCTCCAAGGGTTTCAGATAACTTATGGATTGCATCATCATCAGCCAAGTCCAGGTTCTGAGGCAAAGGAATCCGAGGAAATTTTTTGTAGATTGTCCTTATACGATCTAAGATAGGTGGTTGCAACAATTGCATACACAGCAGAATAAACATTAACAATCAGTCACCTTAAAATTAATATAAAAGGGTGCTATAACATCCTTAAATTTATTTAAAAAAATGATCCTTTGTTATCATAGAGAGCATGGCAGAAACCTTGTCCATCGGCTCTCTACACTAATAATACGTTATTAAGGTTCTATATTATACTATACGACACATGTACAACACAATTGTAGTCTACACAGCTTGGCACATCTTTCATTAAAATTTACAATGGCATATCGATAAGCAAGTTAAAGCATTTACGAAAACAACACTACGATAAAACATTTGCACAAGAAGATACGATAATACTAACCAAGATAATCTTCATCAAAGTCGACTTTAGCTTTGACTAGCATCTCCACAAACAACACAGCAAGCTCACCGCCACAAGTCACCTAAATAACAAAATTCCATATCAGTGAACAACAGCAATAGGTGCCGCTTTCTCGGATTAAACGAGTGGCAAAAACTCACCTGCTCGTGTTCTAATTGTAAACAAGCACCTGACTGAAGAAGCTCTAATGCCTCCTTAAACCGTCCAACAGTCGCGTATCTAAAACGGGCATAAGTATACATATAAATACAAGTATTCTTAATCTAATTAATCTACTGATAAATATCCACAATGCTTGTTACATATATAAATAAATAGGTAGTACCTAGCGCTGGTGGTTTTGTACATCTGTTGAGCCCCATAGTAATTCCCTTCATTTACAATGTTTTTCAGCTTTTCAATATTCTGCAATTAATCAATCAGGATTAAAAGAAAACAATTACAATACTGATTGATGAATTAAATAAAATTAAGGGTAATTACCTCTGCTCCTGGAGGTAATAAAGCTTTTCTAAACCGTTCTCGTGACATTGTGGGGGTTTTCAATCTGCTGTTTATCGATCGTCGATGTAACCCTTTCGATTTGGCTGGTCAATTAATTAACAAGGGATTTTTCTTTTACAACGTAGCTCTATGCTTGCATGATTGGTTGTACCTTATGCTATTTATGGTATACGCTCTACTTTTGGGAACTTATCAACCGGTTTTTAATGTATTATTAATTGTAATTAAAACGATATAAAATTAACATAAATTTATGTTTTTCACCAAAGTGACTTTACGGAGGGGTTGAATTAAAAAGTCATCTCCAATATCGGAGCCTAAAAAGTATAGCTGAGCATGGGGTCAAAAGTGAATCGAACCGAACTAATCAAAACCAAACCGAACCAAAAACTGATTTTGAAGAAAACATGTGCAAAGTGGGCAGCCACACAAATGTTTTATGGTTTGATTTTTGGTCGATTTTGCTTAGCCCTAGTAAAAAGTAATTTGAGTCCAACACGTGTTTTCCTCATCTTTTTATCATATACACTCATTTTCACTGGCGATGATTAGCATGTGCAAGGCGGGCAGCCGCACAGGGCTATCATTTGTGATGGGCCTCCGAATTAGTATATGTCCATTAGTATTTATACATGTCTAACTTGAATTTTATAGCCCTTTTTAAATATTATGTATCTTTGAGATGATTTTTCGATAGCATCTTTAATTTTTCTTAAGTTTTTCATCTAAAAATTCAAAATTCTATGGTGATTTATGATCAACAAACCATAAATTAACATCAATTCTTCATCTTTTTTGTTTTTATAAAGTTTTATCATAAATTTTTATTGATATAAATAATGTTTAAAAAGGTTATTAATATCTCTCAATAAACCTATGTTTTGATAATCACAAAATTCAAATCAAATTAAGTCAAGATTAAGACGTAAAGAAGTATTTGGTAACAAATATTTACCTCTACATCTAATATCATTTAAGGTATGCATAAACTAAGCATCTTATGCATTACATGATCAAAGAAAATTTTGTCTTAAGACATAACATCTTATAAAATGATATAAATATTTTATATATATTGGTAAATCATTTTTGGTAATGCTATATTAAACCACAAAGATATTATTTCAAATTTCCAACCAAAAAAGGCAAATTTTATCCAGAAAAACTTTTTCAACGTTCAGGAGGGCGGCCCCCTTAATTTTACTAGGCGGCCCCCTTAATGATTAAAGGGACCGGCCCCTAATTAAGGGGACCGGCACGCTCCAGAACAGTAAATTCTGGCCCTATAAATATTGGATCATTTTACACATTTTTCTCACCTTTTTGCACTATAAATTTTCTGATCCAACCTCCATTTCTACATCTAAAATCCTTTGATCATATAATTCATAAATCTTTGTTTCCAAGTGATCCAAAGCTTCATCCATTCAAGTGCAAGAAGAAGAACACTCATCTACATCCATCTAATTGTAGTAGTGTTGTGAATAGCTAGTTTCATATTGTAGTTGTGGTAGATATTTGTAAAAGTGTTGTGTAAATTTGTTGATTGTAGAAACTAGGTGTGTTGTAAAGTAGTTTAGTAGTTGTGAATTAGTTGTGCATAGAAGAAGGTGTGAAGTTGTGAAGGTGTGAAGAAGGTGAGAAGCCTTGAAAAAGTTGTGAAGTTGTGAAGAAGGTGTGAAGCCTTGAAGAAGTCGTGAGATTGGTTCTAGCTACGATTAGAACTCGACATTTAGCTTAGTGTCGTTAACTCGTGTAAGCCAAGGTGTGTAAGGTTTCTCCACCATAAGGAGTTTGTTGACATAGTGAAGAAAACTCTCGAGTGTGGTACTCGGGGAGTGGAGTAGGGCAAGGAAGGTGTCCTTGTAGCCGAACCACTATAAATTCGCGTGTTGTGGTTTGATCTTTCTAACTCTATCTTTTCTTCATTACATTTCAATACTTTCATTACTTGATTAGAATTGCTTATATTGGTTGTCATTTGAATTCACTTGAGATCGAATCGAAAGTTTTTAATAACCTACAGAATATTTTGGTAATAAACTTTTAAAAGGACGTAAAACTATTCAACCCCCCTTCTAGTTTTCCACAATTGGTATCAGGAGGCACGTCTAGCAAGATCTTTAAAATATATTGTATTTTAAAACTTGTAACGATCTATGGAATCTGAAAAATATTTAGAAGGGCAATCTATGCAAAGACCACCACTATTTGAAAGTGATGAATTTTTATATTGGAAAAATCGATTCGAAACTTATGTGAAGTCAAAAGATCTAGATCTTTGGCATGTTATTACTAATGGTGATTTTTTACCTATTCAAAATAACCCTGAAACTAAGAAAGATGAAATCGTACCTTTTGAAAAACAAAATGATGATTTAAAAAGAAAACTTGCTAAAAATAATGAATCAAAAATGGTTATTTATAATGCGCTACCACGTAAAGAGTACGAAAGGATCTTTATGTGTGAAACCGCAAAAGAAATTTGGAACTCTTTACTAATAACTCACCAAGGTAATAGTCAAGTCAAAGATAATAAGATAGATCTACTTGTTCAACAATATGAGCAATTCACGATTTCGGAAGAAGAATCAATTGATAATGCTTTTGCTAGATTTAACACTATCATCACAAGTTTAAAAGCACTTGATGAGAATTTTTCTAGTAAGAATTTTGTTAGGAAGTTTCTTAGGGCTCTTCATCCAAAATGGCGAGCTAAAGTGACGGCTATTGAAGAATCGAAGAATTTGTCAACATTGCAACTTGATGAATTAATTGGAAATATAAAAGTTTACGAAGTCATCATTAAGAAGGACTCCGAAATGGTCAAAGAAAAACGAGAGCAAAGCAAGTCAATCGCCTTGAAAGCTAGAAAGGAATCTAGTATCGAAGATAGCTCATCTTCCGAAAGTGATGACGAAGAATACGCCATGGCCGTAAGAGATTTCAAGAAATTCTTCAAAAGGCGAGGAAGATTCGTAAGACAACGGCATGATGAAAAGAAAATATTTCAAAAGAGTAAAGATGACAAGAACAACAAGATTGAAAGAAAATGTTTCAAGTGTGGTGATCCAAATCACCTCATCATAAAATGTCCAATGATGACAAGAGATCAAAATCAAAGAGCTTTTGTTGGAGGTGCTTGGAGTGATAGTGATGAAGATGAGAAAGAAACGACAATAGAAGAAAAGTGTCTTATGGCGAATACATCAAATGAGGTACGTTCCGAAACCGAATATTTTAGTGATGAAAGTTTATCATTAGATGAAAAAGATCTAGATAATGAATATAATAGGCTATGCAAATTATGACAACTAGTAATGGCCAAAAACAAATCACTAAAATACATAAACAATCAATTGGAAAATGAAGTACTTGAACTAAAAATTAAAATACATCAACTTGAAAAAGGTAAAGAAATTTTTGAAGAATGTAAATCATGTCAAGTGCTTAAAAGTGAAAACGAAATACTTAAGGAAGAAATTCGCAAACTTAATAAATTTGAAAATAGTAGACACTCACTTAGTAAAATAATAAGTATTCAAAGAACATCCGGAGATAAAACCGGTTTAGGATTTAACTCAAATGAAGCTTCAACAAGTGAGATTAAAAATGTCAAATTCGAAAATGAACCAAACGAACAAAAATCTCTAAAATCTAATCCTAAGTATATACTTATTAATGATAGAAAAATACCTCTTGCCAACAATGAAGAAGTAAAAGCTTTTTATAAATCGTCTTTGAAAAACGAGGTAGGATCTTCTAAATCTAAGACAAGATCTAAAACACCACCACCTAGAAAATTAAATAATCCTAATCCTAGGTCTAAAACACCTCAACCAAGAAGAAACCAAAATAGGCAAAACTATAATAACAATAGTAATCAAATGTGGAACTACCAACAAAGCTACAATCCTTGGGGTATACTACCACCTTTCATGCATCCTAGTCAAATGTTAAACATGTTTGGACCAAACAACTTTGGACCAAAGAGACAATGGGGATCGAATGGCTAGATGAACATTCCTTGAGACAATCTTGAAGTTTCTCTCAACATAGACTTTTTCAAAGTCTATATATCATCTTGATGATTTTGAAGATTTTTTGAAGACCACCGGGTACACCATTCTTTCATAACTCATTGCCATGCTTAGATAAATATGTTTTAGTTGATTACATTATTTGCATAGATATAGCTTGCCTTTTTCTCTCTATTTGTTCGATCATATATATACTTATATTTACATATACTCTTAATACCTAATATATATATATATATATATATATATATATATATATATATATATATATATATATATATATATATATATATATAATTGCTTGCACATAACCTAGATACGTCATTAGTTGACTTTCTAGAACTCCAGGAAATTGTTCTTTATCGAACCCTTTCCTCCCCCCCTCGCGTTATTCTATTAAATCCTCTTTTAGGAGACTCATGATGATGAAGGGATATGAGTCAAGTGGAATTTTATCATGCAAGAACGCCTTCGCACGTGAACACTATGGATTAAACAAACTCCTCTCGCCGACTTTATCCTATTTCCGCTACTATCTTTCAAACCTCACACATCAACCCATCTTTCACTCACACTTATACTTATATATAAATATATATATACACTTATTCACATATTCCCGAACACACCTCAAACCCTTCATCAACTTAACACTTTGATCATTTTATCCAAAATTGTCAAAGGTATATTTTAATTATCGAAACGATAATTAAAAATTGTTAAGAATTTTATCATCGTGCCAATAAACGTTTACGTATTTTTGATATATTATAAATCTAATTATATACGTATAAATATTTTTGTTCCAGAAACTAATTCCGCAAAATTTCAAAAATTTCAAAGGTGGCCCCCTTAAAGATTAAGGGGACCGGCATGTTATCGAGGGCGGTCCCCTTAATGTTTAAGGGGACCGGCCATCTGACACTTTCAAATACGTTTTCCACCTTATTTCCATTCCCAAACACTCCATTTGCTCATTCATCTCTTCCCCATTGCTGCTGAGTACGAACCAAAACACCCAAAACCATCAAAATCCTCCACCATATCACCAATCCGGGGTTGTTTCGCAAGGGGCAAACATCAACCAAACATATAACAACATCTTTTGTAAGTTTTTCAACATGCATTTCATCACATTTCATTCGACTTGGTGTCTAATCAATAATTATGCATTTTATTAAAATTTATTTTAATTCGAATTTAAGTGTAATAGAAGCTAGAAATTGAACTACCAAATACTTCCCATAGGATTAGGATGATGTATTGCAACTCAAATTTAGTATAACATATCATTTTGTCAAAATCATTAATCGCCCATAAACCCTTGTTAAATTTTATTTTTTCAAGAGGCACATTGTTGATATAACTCTTAAAAACTACTTAAAACTTACTACATTACATTGTTTTAACGTTCTAAACAATCAAAACATACTTCTCAATTTGTTATAAAATGGTTCATGAAGACAACATGGGCGTTTGGTTCATGAACAAACTATAACTATATGTAGTTATTTGAAACTTAAAACTAGTTCATAAAACTTGTTAATACTACTAGAATCAATAGACATCATCAAGATATATAATCAATATATATATTGATGTTTTAGGATGTTTTTATCTAGTTAAGGGAGCGTTTGGTTTATCTCGAAAATGATATTTTTGAAAACTAAAATTCGCATTTTAATCTTTTAAACAAGTTTATGTTGTGTCAAACTCTTATGAAATGAAAGATATATAATCTAATATATATCTAGCCTTATTTCGAAATGAATTATGATATCATACTCTTTGATATTATACATTCTAAACGAGTTTAAAATCAAAATAAAAGGAACATTATGAAACTACTTCATTGAATATTTTTTTTGTGTCGAAGTAGAATTTCGTTCCACATATAGTGCATATAATTATATATATATATATATATATATATATATATATATATATATATATATATATATATATATATATATATATATATATATATAATAGTTGTTTTTATATTAATTCTATTTTTGTTGTTATATTGTTTAGGTGAAAATGCCTAAGACCACGGTTGGTGATATCTCCAAAACCAAACAATACATTCCAAATGTCTCTTCTACTCCCGGCATGTCTCCTTCAGTTGCATGTTTCTATCGTCCTATTGAAAATAGAAACATTCACGAAGGACGAATTGTCGATCCATCTTTCCATGAAAATGATCAAACCGAACGAATGTTCACCAATATTCGTTTTGAATGTCTTTTCCAAATCAACGAACCAATCATTCCTCGTTTTGTCCTCGATTTCTAAAGCCAAGTGACGGTGCAAACCGATCCCTATGGCAATATCCTCATTTCCTTCATGATTCAAAATCAATTCATCACTCTTACTCTTGCTCAATTTGGTCAAATTCTTCGAATCCCATACAACGGCCAAGCCATTTTCTTAAATGAATGGGATCTTTCCACTCTTGAAAGAAATCGTCCTCAGGATGGCCCCTACTATTCTGAGATTCCTAGTCCTGAAGACATTCGTCGAATGCTTGAACTAGAACGTCGTACGACTAGTCGAGTGATCAAGTCGAAGAATATCGATATTCATGCCAATCAAATCCTCCTCAAAGAGCTGAGCCAAGATATGAAGAAGTGGGAAGAACTCATTCGAGAGAATTCGTTTGGTACTGGTGGTCACCGTGATCATGTCACGGCGAGCATTGCCCACATGCTTTATTGTGTTATTGCTGAAGAGCAATACAATTTGGCTTATCTTTTTATTCATCGAATCATGTCCGCCAAGAACACCCCAAATGCCAATCTTCCATACGGTATGTTTCTCACACGACTTTATCGTTATGTGATGGAACATTACCCACATCTTCAAAGAGACTACTACCTTCATATCCTTCCTACTTTGAACCAACTTACTCGTGTTCGTACTCGTCGTGCTCGAAGTGACAAAGGAAAATCTCGTGGTCCTTTGTATTCTAGGCCTCGTGGTTCTACATCTCATCGTGATGACGATGATGATGAGGAGGAAAACACCTCACGTGTTAGTACTCCATCCCCCACGACCTTTGTTGAAGATCTTTCTGATATTGATGATACCGAGTATCAAATTCCTCTTCCTCATGAACGTACCGATGAGCTTCTCTTCACTCGTCAAACGTCTATCCTCAACCGTCAACAACAAATGCATGAAGAACTTCGAGGAGGTTTCAAATCCGTTGGGAATATGTTTAGGAAGATGCTTGGAAAGAAGAAGAAGTAGAAGATATTGACGTGTTGCTACTTGTTATTATTTGTTTCTTTTAGACATTTGTTTGGTTTGCTATTTGTCCGATTTATTCGGAAATACTTGTGCTATTTCTTGTTTATCTCTTGAATGATGTTTAGACTTTAATTGTTATCATGCTACTATCTTAATGTTATGCCATGCTTCTTTTCAATGTGGATTATAATATGTTAATTTGCATGCAAAATTTGATTATATATACATGTTTATATATCATCATTCCTAGAGTATGTACTTCTAATAGAGCTTGCTGGAAAAACACACTTGAAAAATCACCAAATTCTGCAAATTTTGGGTTTCTGGTCGTCTGGGAAAACACCAGATGGGCGGCCCCCTTAATTCCCTAGGCGGCCCCCTTAATTATTAAGGGGGCCGGCATACAATTAAGGGGACCGACCATCTGGAACTGGATTCACTGTTTTCTTTTGCTTCTTGTGAACCCTTTCTCTAGTTTCAGCTACCATTTCCCATTTTAACCCAACTAATTTTAGAATCTCTTTCAACCATTTCAAATACATACCTTAATCAACCATTTCCATACTATAAATTTCCTCCACAATCACCATTCTTCATTGATGAGTGCTCAAACACTCATCATTTTTGACGTATTTAAATTGCCAAAACATACAAAAACAATCAAAAAGATATCAAAATACTTAAATTATCCCAGGGATTGTGTTTTATGTGTTTTAAATGCAAAATGAGCAAAAACAAATGAAAAACGTACAAAGTTTGCAAAATTGGCAGTTTCAGTCCCCCAAGTTTCAAAACTTGTCAAAATTAGTCCCTATGCATTTATTTTGAAAGGAAAAGTCAACCCAAGGTTTTGAAAATCAAATTTCACAAAATATTACACTTGGGTCATAAACTTTCCAAAATTACATGTTTAGTCCCTGAGTTTTCAAAAATGGCAAAATAGGTCCTAAGGAATTTTGAAAAATCAAAAGTGGCAAAATTGGTTCTTGGTTTATTGATGATTGGCATAATTGGTCCTTGGAAGCAACTTGGGAAAATTACACATTCAGTCCTTCAGGTTTGGTACAATTACAAAATTGGTCCTTGTTAAAATACAAACCAACCGGACCCTTATTATTTCTAAACCCAAAACCAAAACCCATCCAAACCATCCCCAGGCCTGATCCACCACCCAAAGCCCAACTACCCTAAGCCCATTTCCCTTTTTATTATATCAGCCAAGCAGGGTCAAATGGTCAACGCGGGTCAAACGACCCTTGACCATCATCTTCCCCCCAACACCCAACGCAAAACCAGGGAGTATTGTCTCCTCCACATACCTCCCCCCTCTTCCATTAGCCCCCCACAATAAATGCTCTCATCTACCACACCAACCCACACCACCACATTTAATATCCCCCACCAGTTCCACTCAATTTTACCCCGACACGTTTTTGGCGGGAAATCCTAATCAAGGGTCAAGATTGATCAAAACTTAATTGAGTGGTGAGGATTTGGTCAAGGGGTCAACACAAAGCTATTGGGACTCTCAGTTTTCAAGAAAAATCCATGTGGGAAGACCTAGGGATTAATTTTAGCTCGTTATATATGTTGGAGCTCATATGAGCCTTTGTATTAGTGTAGTATGTAGTTTAAGTCATTGTAGTATCTATTTGTACTCATGTAATTTATTTTTAAGTTAATGAAGCATCAGTTTTAAGTTTACTCTCTGTTACAATTTTTCAAGTTAACTTAGAAATCTCAAATCATTGTTCAAAGTTTCTTATTGATATATAGTTGTTTGTCTACTCATATAATCCATCTTGTATCTGTTTTTCATAAGTTTTCAAGCTGTGAAAAAGGTTTTTACCTAAGTTTAAGAAAAATAGCAAAAATAACAAAAAGATAAAAATAAAATAAAAAAAATTGTAAAAGGAAAGAAGAAAGCAAGGAGCACAGTTAATAAAGGATGGCTGTGGGTTAGAAACTTGTGGAAGTCATATAGGATTGGTGTTTGTGGATCTTTGTTACTTAACAGCTAGCTTGGAAGGCTTATGTAAGCCTACTTTTTAATTTGTACTCTCCTAAGTAGTTTAGTTACTTATTATTGTCTTAAGTACTTATTTATTGCTTATTAGAATAGTTGTAATCAGTGGTTTGTAGACTAGAGTTATTCTCATCAAATTTTCATCATAATCTGTTTTTAAAGGGGTGTTTGGATATAGGCTGTTTGTAGTGTTCTACTTGTTTATTTGTGCAACTCTGAGTTTCATTAAGTTGTTTGGGTAGATATAAGGTCAGGGGAACCAATTTCTTGTTTACTAATACCCCCAAAAGTCAAAATCATAAAAAGCTCATCACCACAGTTTACTGTGGTGATCTTTGGATTCAAAACCAATCATACATTTTCATAAGTTTGTATTTTAACTTAAATTGGTCATATTACTGTTTAACATAACATTCTAAGTTAGTAAATCAGTGTTTGAAGTTCACATAAGTCAAATCTCAAAGTTTTTCAAAAAAGTCAAAAACATAATACTCAGATTTTTCCAAAAATGGGTTGATTTATTGTGAATTTTGTGGGTGGTTTTAGGATCTGAAATTTGTTGCAGTTATTGTCTACCAGTAGGACTTTTGATTCACACACTTATCTGATTTTTGTGATTTTTTCTGATGGACCTTTTTGCCCCTTGAAAGCACTTGCAGGGCAAGGGTGTGCCCTGTACACCAGCTGAGTCAGTCACAACCACCACTTTGGTGGTTCATTGTGACCAATTCAGTGGGTCCCACTGACCCAACTTAGTGTCATTCAACCCCCCTCCTACAAGGGTTGGTGTTTTAACCACTTGTTTGACCATTTGACCTATGGACCCCACCTGGAATTGCTCCATAAGTTTATCCCTTTTCTGTCTCAGTAACAAGACAACCAAAGTGCTTATTCTGGATTTGTAGCTTATTTGTGTGAAACTTGTTTAGACTTTTTCATAATACTCATTTGCATCAGTTTTTACCAAGGTGGACCCCACATTAATTCATTTGAGCTTATTTTCACTATTGGTTAAAGAAAGTCAACTGTCAAGGGTTTAAGCACTTGAAGTGCTTATTTTCTTGGTCTCAGTCAAACCCACTTCACAAAAGTTGCTTAAAATCTCATAATAAGCAGTTTTGAAAAAGAAAAATTCCAAATAAGCCCAACTTATTAGAAGTGATAGCTTCTATTTAAGCCAATTGGCTTATTCTTCAGCTTATTATTAAGCAATTTTTATTTTTATAATTTTCCTAGGCTTCTGGTGTGTAAAAATAATTTTTGTAATTTTTTCAGATTTTTCTTGCATCATTTAGTATTTTTCTTAATTTAAAATAGTTTTTAGTAATTAATAAATAGTTAATAATTAATAATAATTAATTAGAAAATCAGAAAAATATAAATTAAATTTTAAAATTAGTTTTTAGTTATTTTAGATTTTTCCAAATTTTATTTTCAATTTTCTAGTATAATTTAATAATTAATTAGAATTTAGGTTAATTTAAATAATTAAAAAGTAATTAATAATTAGTTAATAATTAGTAATAATTAATTAAAAAGTCTTAAAAATATATTTTCATTTCTAAAATTAATTTTATGGTATTTTAGATCATCATTCACCATCTAGATCATCATGACTCCACCAAGCACCTCACACTCCAAAGCCTCCAAGAAACAAAAACTTGTGGTCATCCCCCCGAAACAACTCTTCATTGACTTAACAAATGAAGACAACAAAACACCATCACCTCCACCCAAATGCTCATCCCCAAGTGCACCCAATGCACCATCTAAAACACCTTCCATTCAACTCGCACTTGTCACCACAAGTATCATCACCACTTCCTACACAAGAACCCATGTCCACCCATCTTACCATCTCACTTTCACCAATAACACCACTTGATGCTCATCTCTCATCTCCACCAATTACACCACCATTCTTTGCCAATCCCGTGCCTTGGAGGCTACTTGAATCCCATGGGGATACTTGTCTTTGTTGCATCCATAACCGCACGGTCATCTTTGGCCTTATAGATGAAATTCAATATATGTTTTCATATATTGAACATTTTCTTACCAACCCACCACCACCACCAACTCCACCATCCTCTCCAATCATTCCTCCACCACAATTCTCACCCATTCCTCCATCATCACCATCATGCTCTCCTAATTAAGCATTTGATATGCTTAATAAATAACGCCTCTACCACCCTTTTGCTTGCAAGCTCTATGAAGACCATGTACTCATGCCATGATGATGTATTTTCCTTGTTGTTAGTTTGTGAACTAGCTTTTCTACTTGTAATCCAAATTGCTACTTGTATGTTGTGTCTTGACACAACCTATTATTTAATATAAATGCTTTCTTTCAAACATGCTTTATTTTTTTTCTAATCAACTTATACATGTTTGCATACATATACTTGTGCTTCTAATATTGTTTTTGCAAAGCATTCCATAGCTCGTTTCTTGGTGCCCCCAAACGAGGGGGAGTACACATCAAGGGGGAGATATCTACCCGTCAATCTTTCACATTTGAAAATTGTCGGCATAACCTTTTTGATTCTACAAAAAGGGGGGGAAGTAAATATAAACTCACTAAAATACTTGTATAAAAATTAATTTTTGAATTAATGAGTTTAAGTTTTGTAATCATCAAAAATGGGGAGATTGTTGATATAAATAATGTTTAAAAAGGTTATTAATATCTCTCAATAAACCTATGTTTTGATAATCACAAAACTCAAATCAAATTAAGTCAAGATTAAGACGTAAACAAGTATTTGGTAACAAATATTTACCTCTACATCTAATATCACTTAAGGTATGCATAAACTAAGCATCTTATGCATTACATGATCAAAGGAAATTTTGTCTTAAGACATAACATCTTATAAAATGATATAAACATTTTATATATATTGGTAAATCATTTTTGGTAATGCTATATTAAACCACAAAGATATGATTTCAAATTTCCAACCAAAAAGGGCAAATTTTATCCAGAAAAACTTTTCCAACGTTCAGGAGGGCGGACCCCTTAATTTTACTAGGCGACCCCCTTAATGATTAAGGGGACCGGCCCCTAATTAAGGGGACCGGCACGCTCCAGAACAGTAAATTCTGGCCCTATAAATATTGGATCATTTTACACATTTTTCTCACCTTTTTGCACTATAAACTTTCTGGCCCTATAAATAAGCCTTGAAAAAGTTGTGAAGTTGTGAAGAAGGTGTGAAGCCTTGAAGAAGTCGTGAGATTGGTTCTAGCTACGATTAGAACTCGACATTTAGCTTAGTGTCGTTAACTCGTGTAAGCCAAGGTGTGTAAGGTTTCTCCACCATAAGGAGTTTGTTGACATAGTGAAGAAAACTCTCGAGTGTGGTACTCGGGGAGTGGAGTAGGGCAAGGAAGGTGTCCTTGTAGCCGAACCACTATAAATTCGCGTGTTGTGGTTTGATCTTTCTAACTAGGGGTGGAAACGAGCCGAGCCGCTCGTGAAAAGCTCGGGATCGGACCGGTAAAAAGCTCGAACGAGCCGAGCCTAAACGAGCTCGAGCCCGAGCTCGAGCCTAAATTAAAGCTCATTTAATAAACGAGCCCGAGCTCGAGCTTAATATATAAAGCTCGTTTAGGCTCGCGAGCCTAAACGAGCTTTAGTACATTAAATATTTAGGTTAGCCATATAAAAGGGAACATTCACACCACATACCCTACTTTTTAAACCACGCCCCCATCTTTGTAGTCACACACCCAAAACACATTCTTCTTTCTTTCTCCATTTGATAAACCGGATCCACAACTCCTAAACATTGTCGAATCACACAAATCCACAACTATACTTCTCATCTCATTTCACGAAACAATCTAAACATAAACAAAACCCTTTGCCTCCTTTCTGATGCAATCCAAACACCATGAAACAAACCACAATCCGTTTATAATTAGTTTGGCTTCAAGATCTTCTATAGATCTAAGGTAGGGTGTTGCATGTTTTTGTTTTTCGTGTTTTTTTGAACGAAATAAAGAATGAATTAAAAAGCTTTATTTTTGTAATGATAATCATACCTCAGATCTTTTCGTAATGATAATCATACCTCAATACAAATATAGACACCGTATATTCTGAAAATGAGTATTTGAGTTATCACAAAGACAGAACAAAGAATTTCTCAATCCAAAATAACAGTATGCTTTATTGTATTGACTTTTTGGATACTAATCATTAACGAGCTTAAAACAAATAAACGAGCTCTGTATAAACGAGCTCGACCACGAGCCAAACAGCTTTTTTTATAGGCACAATAAAAAACGAGCCGAGCCCGAGCTCGAGCCTTGTATATCATACCACGAGCCGAGCTCGAGCTCAAATCTTAAGGCTCGAAACGAGCCGAGCTCGAGCTCGAGCTCTTTAAAACATAAACGAGCCGAGCTCGAGCTCTGGCAGGCTCGGGCTCGGCTCGGCTCGTTTCCACCCCTATTTCTAACTATATCTTTTCTTCATTACATTTCAATACTTTCATTACTTGATTAGAATTGCTTATATTGGTTGTCATTTGAATTCACTTGAGATCGAATCGAAAGTTTTTAATAACCTACAAAATATTTTGGTAATAAACTTTTAAAAGGACGTAAAACTATTCAACCCCCCTTCTAGTTTTCCACAATTTTCAAAGAAATTATGTGTTCATGAAAACACCCATAAAGTGCTCGATAAAATGTCTCAATGAAGAAATTTTATGATTTTAAAGTTCAATATTTCTTGAAAAAATCAAAATTTTAATGAATAAAACTTTGAATATCTAATATGTGTTCATTAATTCATCAGTTATTTTTATTCTTTTTTTTAACAACATTACAATGTTCATTAGTTTTTTTTTTTTTTTTTTCATTTATTTATGTTTTATCAGTTATATTACAATGTTCATCACTTAGATCACGTTGTTCAATAGTTCATTAGTTAAACATTTTTTTTATCTACATCACAATGTTCATCGTAGATCATATTGTTCAATCAGTTTTCTTTTTAAAGAACTTTTTTTTTGTTATTACAATGTTTCATTAATTTTCTAAAAAAAATCACATTGTTCATCATTTTTCTAAAAACAAATAACAATGTTCATCTGTTAAGAGTGAAAATAGCTACAAATGTGATGACTTTTTAGATTTTTTTTTTCTCTCTTCCATTTTAGAGGATGACGACCCGTGATTTGATATCTATGTTATTAGTGTACCTTTTATACATACATCATTTTGTACAAGTTATGCATTATATTGTGCGAAGTTTTATTGCATAAATGGTTGTGTATGCGTATAGAAATAGTGTAGATATCAACCATTTCATGAAAACTCTCTCACATGGTATCTTAATACAATATGATTTTACTTACTAGTAAAAGGTAAATGTATAATTTTTTTTCTTCTTAAACTTTGTTTTTACGGATTATGAATTGTTGTTGTTGACATAAAAAAAATTAAATTGTTAAGGAAAATTGTTTTATTTTCATGTTGAGGCGGTTTTGGGGTTCAGTTGAGGCGATGGTCATGGTGGTCTTTTTCCTGGGGCCGCAATTTAGAATAAAAAATTTAGGGGAGATCATTGATCGTTGGTCTAGTTGTGGTGCCAAGTAATAATGGTTGTGTTGTTAAGTACTGACAGATGTGGTGTTAGTCGTGGTGTTTGTGGTCTCGCGTAGTGGTTGATATGGTGTCAAGTATCGTTGCTTTTGGTTTTGGTTTCGAGTATGTTTTGGTTTGGGGATATTAGGCTACTCGTTATGGTCGTGGTTATAATTTGTGGTTAAAGATTGCAATTTCAATCGATTATGATAGTTTGGTAGTTTTGGTTGCCATTCTTAGGATTATTTTGCAGGTCAAAGGTCATGGACATGGAAGTTTTAATTGTCGTTTCTGAAATTGTTTTAAGGGTCGATGGTCATGGAATGGAAGTTTTGCCATCGTTTTTGGATTTTTTTTATTTATTTTTATATTTTTTTAGGGTCAAAGGTTAAAGAAATGCAAGTTTCAGCTTGAGATGAGTCTATAACTCGTGTGTATTTTCTTCGACAAATGTCTTTACGTCTCGCCATGCCACCACTAGGTCTGATTGTGTGGCCGGAAAATGTTTGATTTGAGATTCACATGGAGTACGTATCAATTGTCAGGGCCATGGTTGGTATTTCAACCGTTTATATGCTTTCTACTAGAAGATAAAGGTTATAGTTCTAGAGATGCTCTTAAAATGTAAAACTGCAAAATACAAAAGAAAAAAAAAAGTATTTATTGATTGCATGAGTAATTGAGGTTACAATAACCTATATTTATAAGCTAAGATAATATTGATAAGCATTGACTTTATTGGTGATGGCTTGAACCTGAAGCTCAGATACCATGTAAAACATTGAATTATCTGTGAGAGGTATTACATTATAGATGATGCATTTATAGTGCATTACATATAACATACTAGAAACTCTAATGTACCAACTCACATTCGGACTTGGGACTATATATCATCTAATACTAATGGCACCAAGGAGAGGTGTGGCGTGTGGATTATGTTCGATTGGTCTGTGATACTAGAGTTGGTGTAGACACATAACATTGTAGAACCATGAGTGTTCTATATTCTAATACTAATGGCACTAAGGAGAGGTGTGGCATATGGATTAGGTTTGTATTGGTGTGTGATATGAGATAGACAGATACTATTGTAGAACCACGGGTGTCATTAGATTGTGTTTAGAAACTATCTTCCTTAAATGGTACTTTATTGCCCTACAAAATACCCCAAATAGCGTGTGTTTGACTGTGTGTACACACATACTCACTTCCTTGCAAAGATTGCTTTAAAAGATTCAAGTAGCCAAGGCAGAATAATCAAGAGTATGTTTGGCGCAGAGCGTTTAAGAGCATTAAGAGCAGTGAACGGTGAGTGTTGAGCGTTGTAATTTTTAATGCTCGTTAGGCAATTAGCAAGTAGTTTGATCTCTTTTTTCAGAATGCTTCTTTTCCAAAACTTTCATGAAGTATCATTTAGGAGCGTTGAGTATTTAGGAGTTTTTTCACACATTATGATTACACCTATAGCTACGCCACCAAACGATTATAGAAAATAATAGCTACTGCTTACTGTTTCTTTTGCCAAACACACCGTAACTTGTAGCATATTTTCAGTGCAATCAAAACGATTGGTGAATCTAAAAGATTTTTAAACTTGGCTGTGATCATGAGTCATAACTTAAAACGACAACAATAGTTGATATGATATCTAATCATTAACATTTTCCTAGTAGCATGGGTTGCAAGGCTTGATAAAGAAACTAAAATAGATGGATAATAAAAAAGTGGCATGATATATGTCTTCATAATATGTCGGGCATATGTTTTACTTTGAAATAAATGGGTCTTAGATTACATATTTATACCTTATACTCGTAATTAACTTACTAGCAATGAGCATGAAATAAAATGCATAACATCGAAATCAAAATATAAAAGGATCACAATAAAACATTAAAATATTCTCATGGATGGTTGTCATTTGGAGGGGTATAACTAGTAATGGATCATGTAATGATAGTGCATGTACTTCTAAGGCACTTCTAGGCTCCTCTTGTTAATGATGAGTGTTCGTTTATTACACATCATTAAATCAATCAAACAACTACACTACACAATCTTATGAGGTGTTTATGTGAGTAAACAATTTTAGTACTTGGTTAGGTTCGAATTGAACACTCTTAAGTGTTCTCATCTTTTTGTCCGGGTTACCTCGAATTTTTATAATATTACAAGTAGGTTTTTAGATTCAAGTGTACATTGTAAACGGGAACCTGCTAACTTAATAAGCCGAAATTATATATCATATATATTAAAAAGTACATATACATGGAAGAATAATATACCGAATAAGTGTTGTATGTAATTCTTGTAACTGAAATATATGTAGTACTCATAAACAATTGATGCAGTTAAAAACTCGTATAGTATACTTACACGACTTAAATACTTTTATCGATTTCTAAAGTGTCAAGTTTTTATTTAGAAGCTAGTTTTGCTGAATTATCATTACTAGCTAATAGCTATGATCAATATATAGAACCAAAAGATTATGTTGTAGTAAAATACTAAAACTAGTTGATGGTGAAAGTGTATATACATAGATATTGTAACAAAACGGTTGGGTATATAAAGGTAAACCGAAAAGTAAAAAAGGTTAAATAAAAGCATACGATGAAGAAGGCGTAAAGTGGAATACAATAAAAGCAAAACATGTGAATTGAATATACACATTCAAAACATCAATGTGTCACAGACCCACCGACCCAAAACACACACTGCAATAAAATTACAAAAAACACTTCTCTGAACCTTGTTCAAAACATTCCAATACATAAAACATTAGAAAAAATCTAGCATCCAAAAGTAGTTTGTTTTGTTTCAAATTCTCTAAGTATTTAGTGCAGAAATTGATAGAATTTTTTAAACTATAAAAGTTTCACAAAAAAAGAAGCAAGAAACAATGATGGCTAATGATTCCTTAACAACAAAATGGAGGTGGGTCCTTGTATTTTTATTATGTTTTTGTATAAGATATGAGATAAATGTGATGTTGGTTTTTTATGTTCAGTGAGAAAACAATGGAAGAAGATGAAGGTTTGAGGAGTACTGTTGATTGTTTAAGAGGAAGATTGCTAGCTGAAAGAGCTTCTTCTAAAGCTGCTAATGATGAATCTGACCAAATTGCTATAAAGGTAATTTTGTTTTTCATTCTCATTATATATGTCTTTGTGAGTGTTTAGATATTAAAATTTGATCACCAAATAATTACTAGGAGTAGTATTTTGTAATAACAATCCTAAATAACCTCTAAGCTTAATGTTCTGCTTTTTTTTCCCCCTTACAATTGTAGGTTTTTGAGTGTGTTTTCTTAATATAAGTTTTATAAAAATCTTGAAAATTGCAGATGCATGGCAAAAAAAACTCTTTTTTTTTTTTTCACTCTCATTGTGTATGTTAGTGTGTTGTTTCAATCAGTTTTGATAAGAAAAAAAGACCCGTATTCTGTTTTTTCTTTGTCCTTGTAGTTAAAGGTGTTTGTGTGTGATACTTTTTTTGCTCTTTACAAAAGGCCAAAGCGTAATAACTTTATTTATCACGGTATACAGGTGACTGAGCTCGAAAAGCAATTGAAAATGGAGATTAAATCAAGAAACAAAGCCGAAAAGAGGCTTAAATCCTTGATGAAAAAGCTAGATTCTTTGAACATATCATATGTTTCAGCAGATGAATCTTGCTCTGAAAAAAGCGAAATTTCATCTATTTCATCATCTACTAATCAAAATCAGATGGAGTTGAAGAAATTGGGGTCTGTTGATGAGGTCATTTCTGTGGATTCCAATGAGAATGTGAGTCAAAATGATGAAAACACTGGGTATGTTTTTTGAATTTTATGGTTACATGATGTGTTAATACTTGCATAATAATGTTAATTAATTAGATTACTGATTCCTACTACTAGTAAAAAACAAGAAAAGACATGTCAGAATAGAAAATTGTCATCTTTGTAGGCCAACTATTGAGAACTATTTGAATTATCTTCACAATTTTTTTTTTTTTTTTTTTTTTTTTTTTTTTTTTTAAATTATTGTTGTTATAATTTTACAAAAATTTAGTTTGTTAACAATGGTTTTTGAAATGCATCATAATTTTTAGATGTTCAAAGCAAAAGAGCAAAAACTGTTTCTGTTCTTTTTAATGTTTAATTTCTTGTTAAACAGGTCGAAATCGTCAGTCACAAATGATATCGATAATGAAGGACATGATGAAGACACAAATCAAAGCGTCGATAACTCGATGGCATTAGTTTTGGTTGAAGAGAAAATGGTCACAACACCAAGGAATGATGACAATTGTGACGACTCCATGGCATTAGTTGTGGTCGATTCTATCGTAAAAGAAAAGAAACAAGAAGTACCAATTACTAATGGCAATGTGAAAGATGTTCTTGATGCATTAAGGTATGCTAGAGAAAGCCTTCAAGCTTCAATGCAGATGAGAAAACATGTGAAATCAAATATTGCTCAACCTAGACTCAATGGGATCTCATGTTAGATATAAAGTATTACATGATTTATGATTATATCACTTCAAGACTTCAATTTTTATAATATTTCTACTTATAGAATGTATGTAGGTGGGAGTGTGGTAGGCTTCAATTTTTATAATATTTCTACTTATAGAATGTATGTAGGTGGGGGTGTGGTAGTAACATTTTAACAGTATTATAAGTCTATATAATAAATTAATATTTGAAAAATAGTAAGGCACATCACAAGGGGCACATGACTTGTGGTATCCTTTTCAATTAAATCTTTTCCTATGCATGTTTGATGTTTGCCTTTGTAAAATTTGAACATGTGTACAACTCTTTAATTCATTCATGTGTTGTATGTTGGACGTAACAATTATGCCAAATCATATTGTCTGAAGCAGGGAAATAATAGAAGTAAACAAACAAGGACATAATAATTGTACGTCATCCTAAAATTGACAAAGAACAAGTAGCTAATAGAATATATAGAATAAATTTTGTATTTGTATCGCCGGGAAAATTCTGACTCCGTGCTCTTTTTTTGAGTATCGGCTGACTCTTTCCGAAAAATCTAGCTCTGGTAAATAAGCTGTGTATACAAATTCGAATAAATAATATTGAGTAAATTGCAAAAATAATCTTTGTGATTTGGTCAAATTGCAGATTTCGTCTCTAATCTTTTGAATGTGCAGACACCATCTCTGTGAGGAACTTTGGGTTGCAATTTTCGTCCATGGGTTGTAGTTTTTGACAAGGGCAATTTAGTCATTTTTCTTTGGATAGGAACGAAAACTGCAACCCAAAGTTTCTCACAAAGACGGTGTCTGCACTTTCAAAAAATTAGAGATGAAACCATCAATTTAGCCAAACCACGAGGACGATTTTCGCAGTTTACTCCAAAATAAGATCTTCAGAGGATCTCCAAAATAAAGTTTCACCAAACAAAACAAATAATGCCGTACATGTGACATCCCATTTGAAGAAATGAACAACATCAGTGAAGCTGTTCAGATTTCAGAATAGTTAACTTCTGAGACAAATATGTCTTCAAAAGTGTTGTACTTTCTGCGCCAAAGTTGCACCCACACGCTAATAATAGCAAAACTTCGCGTATGATTTGAATACTCTCTAAAAAAGGTTTTATTGGTTTGGACTTTGGAGTACAACTGACTCAAGTTAACTGAGACATCATGCATTAAGAAATAAATATCTTTATTCAAGTTTAGCTTTATCCTATCATTAAAGAAATAATTTGATTGTTTTGATCCCAACGAGAGGCCCAGAAAATCTGAGGTCTTGTAAGATAAGTCCTAAAGTTATTTGAGACATTAATGAGTTAGTCTCAATTATTTATCCACAATAGTCATAGTCATTAGTAGATAGTTTATTGGAATTAAGTGTCACACCTTATATTCATTCATGATTCATATCGTGAAGTGAACACATTTTTTAAGACCGGGTGTAATGGTACCAAAAAAAACACAAATAGGCTCTTGACAACCGGGTCACTTGCTACACCTCCACTATCATCGTCACACGCGGTGGTGAGTTTTTTGTATTGGTTTGGTGATCATTACCGAGAAGAGAATAAACAAACCAAACGGTCAAAAAAATTAATTTAAAATGTGGTAAGAAGGTAATAACCAATTAACCATTGCTGAATTAATTGTGATGAAAAGGTTGTAGAAAGGGATGATGATGTGACGGTGATCAGCATCACTACCATTGCACCCATCCTAGTTGAAACAAGAAAAGTGAAAATACTATTTAGTGTCCGAAGCCATATTTGGTTGTGTTAATTTGCCTTTTTAAAACTTATATTACGTGAGAAAAAATCTAGTGAGATGAGAAATTAAAATAAGAAGAATGAGAAATATTTATAGCCATATATTATCAGTTTATTTAAACCGGGAAAAAAACGACACAGTATAACCCTGTAGCTACACTGTAGCATTTTCCCGCCAAAACTGAGGCCCGTGTTTTTAGCCTAAAAATATGTTTTGTTCTCAGCCCAATCCGGTTCATGAGTACAAATCGTTTGATACTTGACACACAGTCATCTGATAATCACCACACGTATGCTTTGCTAGGGTTTGATGTTTTGGGGCTTTTGTTTTCTGCTTCAAGATTCTATGATTCGCTGTGAGGGGTTTTGGTGCCGGAGTGTTTTTTGGTTGTTTCTACAATCTGTAAGCTTCAATTTACTGTTTTTCGTTATTTGGTCATGCCATGTTTGATGGTCTTCTGGAACGAATTTATACATCTATTGTTGCTTCAATATAATTTGGGGTTTATTAAAAGTGTAGATCAAAAGATTAAATATGGCAGCCACACCTTGATTGTGGTTGCAGCCATGTCGGGTATGTTAGTTAATAGTAATATACCATTTAAAATATGTCGATTTGCCTGCCTTTTTTCCGTGCTTTTTGGGTGAGCTTTTTCGCCTCAACATAGTAATGGCCTATGATGATTAATTGTTGTTTTATGAGTCAAATGACATTGGTCATTGGAGGTTTGAACCGTAACTTGCCAGGGCAAGGATCGGATGGCGTGATACCTTACTTGCTATTACGTAACCGAGTTTCTTTGCAGCCATGGCGGGATTCGGACCTTTTTGACCATTTTCCATTCACAAATCTGAGGCTACTGATATATCGTATCATTTTTATGGTTTCTAACTTTTAGAAACCATAAGTTTATATACCGTGAAAAGGCCAGATGAATGGATGGGTGGATTCGATAAAACATGAGATCGTTTGCATCGTGGCGGGGCGAGCTTCCTAAGCTTGCAACCATGATGTGGGTTTATTGAATTGGTTTGTGCGCACTTTAGATGTGCCTACAATTTAGATTGTGCACACTTTGGATATGCAGTTGTTTGCCAGCTGTTTTCCTGGTAAATATATAATGCATAGTATCTTGAGGGTGTGATGAGTTTGAATGGGTCCGGTTAAAGGTGAGATTGAACGTATCTTGGCAAGGCAGCCTATTGGGGTTGTAGCCATGGCGAGTGCATCCACTTTTTTTTCCAATTGCCTAATGAAGGTATTTGTCACTCCCTATATGCACATATTAGAAATACTGACTTAGTAGCATGACTCCATTTACTACTTACTTTTGGTTTTATATATTCAAATATGTTACTTTTCCTGTCTAAACTTAGACGTTCATTATTTGGCTATTTGGTATTAAAGTGATGTAATACTTTTGTTGAACTGCCACTAACGAAAGCTTTCTCCTGCAGTGGCAATACCGCAAGGTTTATCCTTTGGAATGAAATAGCACGGAAATTTGTAATGGAAGACTATGACCACGCAGACAAACATGTAACAGTGGCGGTCAGCTCATGGTGGGTCAAAACTTATGAAGGTAAATTCATTAGCTCACAACTGTGGACAGTACTTTTACCGCTATTTCTCTTACCAAAGGTTTTGCCTGATATAGGCTTATAGTTACCAAGTACATTAGCGACGTACTACTACCTAAATCCTGAAATTGCAGAGGCGCAGCAATGTCGAGAACTTGGTTCCGAAACCAAGCCAGCTTACAGATTACCTAAAAAACAAAGGCATTATATTTAATACGTATGTTTCACCATACATACCATTTGAGTCTTCACCGAGTCTTCAAAACAGGTTCTGATTGTGGCAGTATAGATGCCCGGTTTCAGGTATTGCTTCTACATTGGCAGATATAGAATAGTTCCGGATATTTGGAACTGCTTATATTTTCGGCTTATTAGATTGGATTTAATTGCGAGACCATGATTTAAGTATAGTTTTTCTATAAATGGCAATTTATGAATTTTATGTGATGTTTGGTTTTGTGTTTTTAGGTATCTAGAAAAATGTTTGAACACGAAGCTAGAACTTCAGTTGGAGGTATTAAGAGATGTGGTGTTGGAATTAAAGTGGTTACATTTTCGCGGTGGGAGCTTGATGAAGGTGAGGTTCAATTATCAACAGAGAAGAGCATAGCTAATGATATTGTTGCTGTCTTGAACAATGTTACTGAGGAGCTAACAGAAAATGGTACGGATAGTATTAGAAACAGTGCCGCACAAGTATATTTACTAAAACTTAAAAAAAAAAAAAAAAAAAAAAAAAAAAAAAAAAAAAAAAAAAAACCGAAACTAATTTAACTGTTATAAATTATATTGGAAATTTTTAAAAATTTTAGATTCTTTGCAGTCTGTTTATGTGACTTAATTATGATTAGCTTATGTATTGTAATGGAATATCTAAATGACACCCCCTTTACGTGAGCTTTTTGCACGATCATATTGGTTTATATTATATCATGTTTGTGTCTACTTATAATGATTAGAAAAAAATAGTGACTTTCAGGTTATGGTCTTAGCTCAGTGGAGAATTGTGTCTCCGTGTTTGTTTATCACTTGCAATACAATTGAGATAAAAATACTTGAAATCCAATCCGCACGTCCTTGAACAATACACAAACGTAACCCACTTTCCCTCCAGGTATGATGTGTTTAGCAATTGGCAGTTTTCCTCACTTTTAGTACACTCATCTGTTGTACCTTTGGAATTACAGTCAATGGCCAGTGTGCGTATGATGCTCGCAAAAGGAGGTTCATCCGAATATCGTACGTTCCAATATTAATGCACTTACATTTAAAAATTTTTAGTCGACCTCAGTTAGCGTGTTTCTAATCTTTTTATGTTCCAATCATTGTAGACGCACGTGATCCACAGGGTCAGTCTTCAACAACAGCTGACGTGCCAGCAGTCATACCAGCAACAACACGTCGACGTTAGTGGGCCGAATTTTTCTCTCTGATTTCCGTATAGGAAGTTAAGGCTTCTTGAATATAGTTCGCAACATGGTAACTGAATTCAGGAAAATGCAACATTTTCTTACTTGGTTTTTAATCTGTGTGAACTACAATTGTGTTCACTGTATGTTGTGGAAAACTAGAAGGGGGGTTGAATAGTTTACCGCTTTTTAAATAGTTTTTAGCTTGAATATCCTTTAAAAACTTAACGTTTGCTTAAAGATATAAACACAACGTTATATGTTTGATTCTTTGAAAAGCTTTTCACGTGAATAAAAATTCTAACTTTACTTGTTTCATACTTTGAAAAGCTTTACTTGTGATGATCCTAACTTTGCTTGTTTAGTTCTTTGAAAAGCTTTACATTTGTTTGAAGATATAAACACAACTTTACTTGTTTAATTCTTTGAAAAGCTTTATATGTGATTAGCGATTCTAACTAAAAGACAACATGTAATAAGCAAAGATAAAGAAAGAAACGATCAAACCACAACACGATTGTTTATCGTGGTTCGGCTACAAGGACTCTTTTTCCTTGCCCTACATCCACGCCCAGAGTTTCCAACTCGAGAGTTATAAGCGCTAATCAACAAGCTCCTTTCACCGGCGGAGAAAACCTTTACAACGTCGCTTACACTTTTACCGACATTAAGCTAGATGTCCAGTTCTTTTACACGGGTACAACCACTCCCATCGTCGCTTACACTTTTACCGACACTAAGCTAGATGTCGAGTTCTTTACCAAGGTAACAACCACTCCCGTTAGTTCTTTTACAAGGGTACAACAACTCCCGACACACTATATATTTTCAGGCCTAAAATACTAACCAATCACTTCTACATACATGATTCAAATGAAGTATAAACTACCAAAGCTTATACATAACAAAGCTAAAAAGACTTGCAACTTTAGAGTTGAAGCTTGTAACTTCTTGAATGATCTTGTGAAGTCCCTTGCTACATAAGAGAGTCACACAAGTCAAATGTTACTGAGTTAGTTTGAGAGAGTATATGAAAATATGTCCTAAAGTCATCACTCAAAACTAACAAATGGTTTGGTATTTATAGCAAACCATTCTGCAGGTCTGGCGGATACGGCGGAACCCTCAGATGAATTCCGCCCGTGTACCCCCAGGGTTCCGTTAGGGCTGCAGTTGGTTTTGCAATAAATCTTCCAAACCAAACAAGGTCCTATCTCATTACACCTAGTCAAACAAAAGACTTGCAAGCAAACATATGGTTAGTCAAACACACTTTCTTACCATAAATGTATATTGACAAAGCTTGCCCTAAATGTGATGTGACATTACTATTTTAAGAAATAAATGTGATGTGACAAGACACTTTCTAATTTAAGAAATAAAAACAATGTTTTGTTTAAAAGAAATGTAAACCTTAGTTTAAACAAGACTTAAACACTTAAAGTGATGATTTACTCCTAGCTAAAGTTCATACTTTGTCATTAACAAAACTTAGCAAAGATCGTAAAATATAAATAGCGTTTTTAGGCGATATTTGTATTAACAATCTCCCCCTTTTTGTTGATGACAAAACATAAACTTTTTTTATAAGTAAGTCACTAGTTTTAGTGTTAAGTCTTATAAAGTTAGCAGGGTGCAGCTCTTCTCTTTTGCTTAATACTGCAGGGCAGAGCAAGGGGAGCTGGTGGGATAAACAAGAGCTTGCTTACACTTGGCCAGGTCATTAATACATTGGTTGAGCACTCCAGGCATATACCATATAGGTACTATTTTATTGCCTATCTTATACTAGCAGGGTGCAGCTCTTCTCTTTTGCTTGACTCGCCTTTCAGCCATTCAAATGCATATTGGTGCAACACATTGAGTTCTGTACATGCCAAGTAGAAATATATGGGTGTGTGTACCCTCATCAACTTGGAAACATGTATGCTTTTCACCCTTCTAAATTATCACTTCTTTTCTGTTAGTGAGCCCGTCCCGCTTCCTATTACTGAAAGTCAGGTTTCGGTTCCCTTTGCTGAAAGTGAAGCTGGTATGTGCACACGTAAGTATAGCTTTCTTTTGGTCATCAACAACGGATAGCAAACATAACTTAAGTGGCCTAACCAATATTCTTTTCATATTTAACTAAATGTATCTTTTGGCGGCCACATATTAAATGATATAAGCACAGATTGCTTAACAAAAACAAGAACTATTCTAATAAGGGTTTTGCTAGCAAGTTTTTAAGTCATTTGTTAGGACTTAGGATGTACCAGTTATTAAACATAAAATTTATTCTTATATTAAAAGTGCATTAAACGTATAGTTATAACGTGATTTGGATACATTTTATAATAAAATTCGCTTAAACTTTCATTTTCAACATAACTAGACCAGTCACTTATTAGGGTGAGGGTCTGGTACTGATGGATTTTCGGTAAGTACGCCCGACTTTCGGCAGTCTACAGGTGCTTACGAGTGTCTTTTTTTCTAGTTTTTATCATCTGTACTTACATTTACAATTTTGTTTTATTCAGCAGTCACTGATAACGGGTGTGTTTGGTGTTATTGCAGCAGCAGCGCCTGCAGTATGTGCGACGCCTACTGCCATAGACATAGATGTGCGCGCGTCTTCAAGCACTCATCAACGTACATTAAGTGTTTTATTCGTATTCGTTTTTGTGCACCTTTATCTTCCGTTACTTTTCATTCAGCCTGATGCATGAATTGCTAAACCGTTTGTATTGTCACTTGCTGTTGTTGCAGGCCGGCCGAACATTACTCGCCAGAGGCAATTTGGTGCCGCAGACAGATCTGGTACACATGCTCGCGCCACCAGAGGTTAGTTACGTGTTTCACCATTAGTGAAATTGTTGCAGTATCTTTCATGATTATGTTATTTGAGTTATTTTTTTCCTATTATGGTCTTTTATAATTTCGGCAGTTGTTTATCTTTTTTTCCCTCATTGTAGGACCTCCCGATTCGTACGTGTCTTTGGGTCCTAACAGGGTGTGTCGCCATTGCAATGCATTGTTATTGTCTATAAGAAGACGCACTGAATCAGTACCTCATTTACCAAAATGCAGGCTTGGACACTATACAATGCCTGAAGAGATGGACACCGTTTGTAAAGTTGATCTCGATGATGAGTCGTAGATTCATTGGATTGAAACGAACAGCATTGAGAGTTGCCACAGATCAACGAAACATTATTTGAAATTGTAAAATATGAATTTTCTAAAAGGTCACAAGTATTTACTATGAAATATACCTTGCACATATGCTATTGAGTGTTCTGTATTGTTTATCAAATCATGCATTTGGTTTCACATTATTGGTTATGACATAACAGCTTATTTTCTAGGATGGGTTGATCATCCATTTTATTCGGTTCTACAAGTTTATTTTCTATGAACACGCTTATAATTTAAATATACTCGCCACCAATTCTCACCAAACTCTTCACCAAATATATTACAATGTCTAAATATTCTATTTTATTTACGGAAAATCGCCTCCGCAAAAAAAAAGCCCGCCCGCAACGCGACGGACCACTGCCATTCTCGTTTCAAATGAAGACGAAGAAATTCGTAAAAAATACATTTTTTTAAATGCATCTAAAATGTGCAACTATAATTATTTCTTATTTTTCTCATTTTACTTTTACTTCTTATTTGATTCTCACTTTTATTACGGTCCCTACTCCTTTGTCAGTTGTTGAAGTACACATTGTCATGTATATTTATTTCCACCTCCATTTCACATGCATACTTTGTGGTCACTCCCCTATTTTTAACCTCTTTTTAGGGTCACCGTTCATTTGAGACTTTATTGTATGGTATCATAAATGAATGTAAACAAAACAAAGCTGCATCTTTAAGTACAGACGTAAAAGAACCATTATTTATCTATTTTGACCAATTTGTATTAATTAGACAGCCATCTACGTGATTAAATTGAAGGACATTATTACTATTATTAATCTAATCATTTTCTCCTTTTATGGATAGAATTCCAATATATCTTAATGCCGTCATCTTTTTTGCGTCGCTCTGCAAAATTGCCGTTGAAAGAGCAAGATGATGGCAGCAACGATACAGCCACATAAAGCCGTATTGCAACTACGCATGTTAAGCCACACAGATGAGGGTAGATTTCGGACAAGGTAGAGCACTTATGATGGTTTATAGAGAGTGTCTCAAGTCTCGACAGGCCTGAGAGAGAAACTATGTAAAATATGGGTAAAAAATGGAATACATATAGGAGAATTATGGAATGATTAATATCATCTAAAGTTTGTATCTAATGTTTTGTCGTTGTTCAAGATGAAAGTAAACAAATTAGTGGGGTCATAGCTAAGTAAAATATTAGGGTGAGCAAACAAACCAAAAAAAAAAAAAAAAAACCGAAACCAAACCGAAAAACTGACAGAAACTAAAAACCAATTATTCGGTTTTTAATTTTTCAAAAACCAAAAAATGTGGTTCTGTTTCGGTTTTTGTATAAAAACAAACCGAAACGATTTTGTGGGTGGATTTATAATATATTTATCTTAACGTTTATGTTTATATGCGTGTTTGTCGTGTCGTGTGTTTACTTGAGAATATATCAATATGACAATGATCATATTATGTGTACGTTCACTTGCATGTGTGTGTCTCATCTATGTGTATAATTGTAGAATTATGGAATGAACATTATTATACTTAGATTGACAAAAAATAAATAAATAAAATAAAAAATAACCAATTTTCTATGTAATACAAGCTTGTTGGTATAAATTTGCCATGCCTAAATATAAACGATTAAAAACTGAAAAAATCAAAAACCGAACTGAAACCGTTAATAAACCGAAAAAACCAAACGACTTTGGTTTTGGGTCTATAAAAACCGAACATTTCGGTTCGTTTTTGGTTTTAGCTAAAAACCGACCCAAGATGAAATGGAGGTTTCCATTGATTTTAAACTGTGGAGTTCACAACTTGAGACAAGTTTCACAGAGAAGATAAGATACAACCGTAGGGCAACTACACAAATTAAGCCAACCGTGATAAGGGTAATTTATGGACGACGTAGAGAGTACTTATGATAGTTTTTAGAGAGTTTGCATATGTGCGGCGTGTGCATACACATGTGTGACTAAGGGGGCTGTTTACTTGCCACTTATTGAGCCTTTAGTAGAGATATCTGGGTCCACCAAATTATATATATCATGTTTTTTTTTCACTTTGTCCAGATGGTTGTCCCTTTGTGCCTCTAATTGGGGAGGGGGTCAAAAACTTGAGTCTCTCCAATCAGATGCTCATAAATGTTCACAACTATCCAAATTTACAATAATATCTTCATCTTTCTCTTTCCTATATTTAACATCAGATCTTAAAACATGTCTCTTCTCAAAACCTTCATCCATCACCGGCGTCTAACTTCACCGGTAGGCCTTCTTCCGGCCACCGCCACCGCCATCTCAATCATCCGTCCTTCCTCTAGTCGCCGCTGTGATCTCCACTCTTTAGTGTTTGTATCTTTTACTCATTATCAATGGTGGTAGATCAGAAACATTCACACCTTCCGTCACTCCTTCCAGCGACATTATCAATTTTTGGGGGGTTATTTAATAATTAGTTTAATTTTTTTGCACTTTGATGTACTTGTATCTGTTGGTTTTTGTTGCGACTTGTGAGACAAATGCTTTTCTCAAAATTTCTTAGCAATTAAAAAACTTTTATATTTATTTGATAGAAGCTTTTTTATATGGAGTAGAAGTTTTTTGTGATTTGGACTCAAATATAAAAACACTACTGCAGTTTGTTCAAACCCTTATTAATGGCACAAGGACAAAATAGTCATTTAGTATATTGAGTGGTTCATTTAGAAAAGAAAAAGAAACATCAGTTTAATATACAAACTTCTCCCCCATACACTCTTCCTTATCAAGACAGGTGACATATCCAGAGGCCACTTAATTCCAAAACGAAAAGAAACAGGCCCTAAAATATAGGCAGAAGATAGAAGAGAGTTAGAACTTTTGAAATGAAGGCTTCTATTGATCTTAAATGAAGACCGCAGCTTAGGGGTGTTGATCGGTTCGGTTTTCGGTTAATTCGGTTCGGTTAATTCGGTTAAAAAAAAATTTAGGGTCAAATCGTGAACTAAACCAAACCGAATTCAAATTCGGTTTTTGGTTCGGTTTGGTTAAATTCTAGTTCGGTTTGGTTCGGTTCGGTTTTCGGTTTAACCAAATTATACACTTTATTTAAAAAAAAAGAAAAAATATACAAATATATTTTGCCAAAAAAGTTATTTCAAACATAAAAAGTATTTTTTAATATTAGGATAGAATTTTTTTGCTATTTATATATATATAAATATATATATAACGTTTTATTGATCTTTTTATATATATAAATATATAAAAAATATATAAATTTATATGAATTCGGTTTTGGCAAATTCGGTTCGGTTACAAGTTCGATTCGGTTATTTTCGGTTCGGTTCGGTTCTTTTTTGGTTTTCGGTTTATTCGGATATTTCGTTTTTTCTGCTCACCCCTAGGCGCAGCTTAATACAAACATTTCATACAGAATCTATATAGTTGAAGCCTTAATTTTCAAAAAGTAAGCAAAAAAAAAAAAAAAAAAAAAAAAAAAAACAGGCTGCGCTTGATCCAAACAGGGGAATGAAAATAGCAAAGGTAAAAGGAATATAAAGGAATGGAATGATTATCATATTTTTGATAGTGTTTAGGAAAAACACATTAACCTCCAAAGTGGTGGTGGCAGCTACTGGGGGGTGGCGGTTGGTGCTGGGGGCAGCAGTTGGTGGTGGTGGTGGTGGTGGTGGTGGTGGTGGCTGCTAGTGGTGGTGGCGGCTGGTGGTTAGTAATCATTATCTTTCCTCTCAATTTATGCTCCATTACCACTGCTAATCAATTATTGCATTCCTTACTCCTAACTTTCCGATTCCCTACCCATACCCCCAGTCAAGCACCCCCTCTGTGTATTTCTCTAATCTGATTTTGACTTATTTTTGTAATATGACCATACCGGTATCGTTCTAATCTGATTTCGACTTATTTTTGTGACATGGCGATATGGGTATGTTTAGGGCGGAGCATTTTAGAACAAAACCCATGTCTTCAACAAAATTACTGAATTTATGTAAGAAGTGGCCTATAAAAGTGATTAAAATTGAACTGTCACTTATCAACATATCTGACTCCAATAACATACTCACATGACCTACCGTCAAGTTTTATGCAACAAGCCAACAATACCAATAAGCTCAAGAACATAATTAACAAGATTTGAACCACTCTGATCATTCCAAATCAAACAAAAGTCTAACACCACTTTTTCCTATCAACTATTAGGTTTCAGTACAGTGTACATAAACATAACCAATGTCGTTAAACGTTATGGTCCTTCCCCTCATCTCTGCAATTATTAAACTAAACATCTACAGATAAAGCAATCAGCCCCGACAAAACTAATAGCAATCTCCTACCGGTGTGTCACCTTTCTCAACCAAACTACGAACAAAATAAAGATATAACATAATCTAACACAAATAATTGAATAACATCAGTCTCCAAGCGAAATTGTGAATCTATCATCTAACAAACTTACCTAAGATCAATTTGTTGTAGCCTTATAATGCAATTTTGAAACAAGCAAACTTTCATGATAACAATACCATATTAGTTTGTCATAGTAGATTCCTCATTCTAACATCAGATGACCATGATTCTTGGTGTACACAAAATGCAGCTATGAAATTAGAACATTACCTGAAGATGTACTAGAAGGAATGCAATGTTTGAAGATATAAGCGAAACATTTGGATTCATGTTATTTCAAGGCATGTAATCACTTCCCCAAAGATCATGGACATGATGATGCTAGAGTGGTATTCACTATTGTTTTTACTGAAAATCCAACTGGATCATGAGATTTTTAATGAAGCAAAAAAGTGATAAGCATGAGCATTGCACATATGATATGAAAGTTATAAAATGGAACACAGCTTGGGTCCAAGTTGGTTATAGTTAAAACACGTTCTCCTACAATCTAACTCCGTTTACTATTTCATAGCTATAATAATTTTTAGATATTAAAGTTTTGGTGGCACTAAAGAGATTGCTATCAATTAAGTCAGGCACACGAGCTTTATCAATACTTACTGCACCTAACATGAGAGGAAGGACCATAAATGCAAAATCGACTAAGGTACATGTCAGGAGGATAGTTTTCATGGGTATCTTACGGGTATCTTTACGAGTTTTTCCGGAGATCAAAAGATTAACGACTCCATCCTGCAAAATAAGACAATAGTTACAGCACTTCAACGTAGTAGTACCATTTATGGCAACAAAAAAAGTGTCAATACACACGGTCTTACCGGAAAAGAACAGTACGGGCCTCAAGCCTCAGCACCTGCATTGCCAGCAACTGCTGCCGCCTTCTGCTCGATTTTTCCATTGCCATTACCTTTTGCTCCGGCAAACCTGCAACACAATAATTCAGTTTACTCCTCAAAATACAGTATCTCTCACCATATTGTAGCCCGACAGTGATTGCATAATGAAATCTATAAATTAAAGAGCAATATTGTTGATCAAGTACATACCTCAGAGCCCTTGCTTTCTTTTTCTCCTCTTCAAGAGGATCAGCAGTAGAAGCTGATCCAAACTTAGAAAGTCTAGCCTTTTTCTTCGCAACTTCCTCAGCAGGCGTTGATTGTGTGATACCAAATCTGTGCAATAGAGCATGTTGTCAGTAGTCAACAAATGAAAGAGTGATAATATAAGAAGAATGATACCATTATAATTTATAATAAATTGAAAAGTAACAATTAGTATACTCTAAACAACCTCTCTGCTCTAGCCTTCCTTTTCAGCTCCTCAGCTTTCTTTGTAGTATCAGATACTTGTGACCCAGGTGCCTTACCAGGAGTCGTACCAAACCTGAAGTACAACAAGTCCTAGTTAGAGACCAAACTCATTAGATAATCCATCACATGTACGATGACGGTAACAGCATCAGCAATAAAAAATTCGGCCATCATATAAAATATTGCAAACAAAGAAAGATTATTAGAATCACAGATGTAAAGGATATAAACTTTCTACATGCTGATACACAGCATTATCAGCAGCATACCGCATTTTGTTAAGAAACATGCCAAGATTCTACTGCCTATAAGGACCAAATCAAGAGCACAAGAAGTCATATAACTCAGGTATATTCAACATGTACAATAAATCCTAATGCAGCCTAGAAGTACAAGTCCAGTATTCATCAAAAATACCCTTACAAAAGTAGCAATGAATACAACTTTATGGTGAACTAAATAAGACAAACGGAATGTAAGGTGATGCCTGCACCTTAAGAGTAAAGGCAATGGATTCAACTACATCTATTGACAGATCTCACTATAACTCCCTAATTGACTCGAAAAGGTAGATCAACATAGAGTCAAATGTCCTTATATCAGCATATACCATATATAATGATTTAAAGTATTAAGCGCACATCGAGATGATGAAAAAAAAAAGCTAAACAACGGATTATGAGAAATACCCTGAAATGCCATGGGTAAACCCTAAACGCTGAAACCAGTAAAAATAATGATACATGAGTCTGTAACCATATTATATCAACAATATCTCATGAACTGAAACTACACATGGGTTTCAATTCCTTTAATAATCAATTCTGAGAGATTGTTGGGCAATCACAATTAAAATCACGGGTGCATCTGAGTAAAATGGCTTCCATAGAGATGAATCATCTCAATGTGGTTTAAATATATTTGACACGTACTTTCATAACATACAAGCAATATTAATTGAACATTTTCAGGCTATTTGATATATGCATGCAGAACAGCAGTGGTAACAAATATATTGAAACCACATAAAGAGAGTTATGCTCTATGGCAACCACTTTTCCCTAGCCGCCCAACTTGAATATAATTATTATCACCCTACACTTCCTCAAAATAACCCATACTAGCTCAAATCCATGCAAAGTTCTCTGATACAGTTTCGTTGCTTAATATATGTATACATACTTCCAAATCAAAATAACAATAATCTAAGCATTGCAAACTTCAATCATCTTAAGTAGTTCCTCAAAAGTTGTAATCACTTTATCGCACCTATGAATACCATGGCTAAAACATAAATGTTAAGACAAGTTATAGCCATGATACATGAATATCCCACACACACTTAGCGACCAAATGGTATCAACGAGAATCTCATGAACCAAAATTAAAATGGTATCAAATTTGAGAGGTAGTCGGGCTATCAAACTTAAAATCACGGGTGAACCTTAGTCAAATGGCTTCCACAGAGGTAACAAAGTGTATGCGGTTTCGATGTACTCGTCAACTGTTTATCCATAACATGCAAGTTAACTTTATCAAAAATTTCAGTGCGATTTGACACATACAATTAACTTTTACAAGGCTTGATCACTTGCATATTATAAATGTACAACTAACAAACTTATTAAACAGCATAAAGATAGTTATGCTCAGTGGTTACCATATACCGAAAGTGCACCCTTAATTGTAATGACATATTCCCTAATTATAATACCCTACACCCTCCTCAAAATAACCCAAACTAACTAAGTCCATGCAAATTTGTCTAACACCATCTAGTGGCTTAATATATACGCACACTTCCGTACCAAAAGAACAACAATCTAAACAATAATAAACTTTAATCATCATAAGCGGTCCCTCAAAACTTCCATAAGCCGATCTAAGCTTATTTGATGGGCTTACGCGCTTATTAGAATTTTAATAAGCTTGTAAGCTCATGCTGTTATAGCTTATGAGTTTTTCATATGAGCTTATATAACCTATAAGCTCAAGTTGCCAAGCTCATAAGCCGTTAAATGAGCTTATAAGTTGATGCTCATCAAATAAGTCGAGACAAACACACTCCTAGCCTTAATCCCTATATCATAATAATCCCTATTGTAAAGAAATATCTAAAATCAGTTCAATTAACACTACAAAAATCAAAAACCCAAAGTCATAAATATACAAAAATCACTAATCACCTTTCACGTGAGTTCCGTTTTTCAATATTACAGGCAAATGACTTTTTATTAGCATACTACAACATATGCAGAATTAATTTAAATTATCAGATGCTCCACTGTGATGTAGTGACAGAAAACTAGATAGCCCTTTTTAATAGTTGAACACCCAGAAAAACACCATGGCCGCTAAGATAAGTTTGAATCATGATACATTATCACCACACAGTAAGCAACCATATAGTATCAACGAGAATCTCACGAACCATAACTGAAACGGTATCACTTTTGAGAGGTTGGTGGGCTATCAAAGATAAAATCACGGGTGCACCTTAGTCAAATGGCTTCCCAAGCGCTGATCCCGAGATTATGCAGTTTCGATATATTCGTTACTTGTACATCCATAACATTCAAGTATTTTTTATCAAACTATTTTCAGGCTATTCGACATGTCATCAACTAGCTCTTTCAAAATCACTTATATAACAAACTTAATGAAACTAGTTCAGTTCTATGGCAACCATCAGACTAACGTACGCCCTTGATTGTAATTACAATCATCCTAAACCCTCCTCGAAATAACCCAAACTAGCTATGTCCGTGCAAATTCGCCTAATACAATTTTGTAGCTTAATGCATACTTACACTTCCATAACAACAACAATCTAAACAAATAATAAGCCAATCTTAGCTTCTTTGATGAGCTTACGCGCTTATTGAAAATTTGATAAGCTCGTAAGCTTATTTTGTTATAGCTTATGAGCTTACCCCTACGAGCTTGTTTAACCTACAAGCTCAAGCTGCTAAGCTCATAAGGCGTTAAAAATAAGCGTAGAAGCTAATCAAATTTTCAATAAAGCGCGTAAGCTCATCAAATAAGCTAAGATTCCTACTTCCTAGCCCTAATTCCTATATCATAATAATAATCCCTAATATAAAAAGTTAAAAACCAATTAAAAAAAAAAAAAAAAAACCTTTCGGCACGCGAGTTGCGCTTGTCTTGTTCGGAAAGCTTTACAGGCATACCGAACCGTTCAGCTCGACGAATCTTCTTTTGAGCATCATTAATCCCACCATCTGATGCACCTGTCACTGGATCTTCAGATTTGGGCTTCGTTTCGTCTGAAGCGACTTTTTCGGTTGTGGTGGTGGGGTCTACAAGGGGTTTGGTGGGTTGTTGTTGTTGTTGTTGTTCTTCGGTGTGTGTGGTTGTTGGTGTGGTGGATTCGGTTGTGGTTGTTGTTGTTGCCATTATTATTATGATGAGAGAAAAGGGGTGTGTGTGTGTTTGGGATGATTGATTTACGAGCCCTAATTTTGTGTGTAGACTAGTTGTGTGAATGTGTGTAAGATGTATATATTCTCTCGTCTTTGGGGTGGTTGTTGAGTGGTTTGTAAGATAAAGGGTTGGAAGTCACTTTTTCACTTTTTTCACCGCGCGCGTGTAAAGGGCTCTGTTTGTTATTTTTAGAAAGGTAAGTTTTTTTTTTTTTTTTTTTTTTTTTTTTTTTAATTATTATTATTATTATTATTTATTTTATTGTAACATCTTCAAAAATTAGACATAAACTTTCACTTCTTAATTAGACATAAACTTTCACTTTTTATTAGGGTGTTAGCAACTCATCACTCACTCTCAACCAATCCCCGTCACATCATTCACTCACTCATATTTTTATTGTCATCCGATCACTCACTACATCTCTTCACTCACTCCCTTCCAACGTTCCAAAAATTCAATGCCCAACGATCAAATTTTTCTTCATCCCGTGCGTGAAAGTTTCACGCGGGTAATGGATCCCGTGCGTGATCAAGGTGATGGCGGCGGTGTTCCTGCACTAGATGGATCACGTCCCGTGTGATCACGTTACCACCGTCAACACCCTTAGAGTGGAGGGTGTGGTGAAAGGTTTTCTCTCGCCACATCAGCTTCATGTCAACTTTTTCTTCTCTAAAACTTTTTTTTTAACTTTCCTTCAACCATTGCAGCACTCTCTCTTTTTCATTAATTCTTTTCTACTTTTTATTATTAAACATACTCCCAAAATACAAATACCTACACACAAAACAATAAAAAAATATTTATCTCATTTTAAAGTTGTTTCTCTCTCTTTGAAGAGATGCGGGACTTGACTGCCGCTTGGGAAAAAAATTGCATTATGTCATTATTCCCTCAAGAGAAGGTGTGGGTTTCCTTGAGGAAAATAGCTCTTCCTTTTGCTTTCCTCCATGCATATCCTCTACACTTACTTCTTTAACACAAACTCAAAACTCTTCACTCATCCCTTCATGACTTCTCCAAACAAACCAAAACCAAAAGCCTCAAGGCTTGCAAGAATGACGGAAAAACCCGTTTGGCGAAGAAAAAACCCTCGTAACAAATCCATCATAACTAATGAAGTTGGAAACCACTCAACACCTCCAACCACTTACTTCCCAAACTTTACACCAAATTCACAAGGACATTCATTTGATCCTCTTTACAAACCATACAACATTGGCCAAACATCCTCCTTCATGCCAAACCACTCATCTTATCCACCAACCATCCAACTACAATTCCAACTACACAAACCCAATCCATCCATATCAACACAATGACTCTCTCCGCATTGCCACGGAAAAGCAAAGGTTCCGTGATGAAATATCCCAAATCCATGATCTTAGTGATCTCAATGCCATGCATCTTGCACAACGCAACAAAGGGCAACTTCCATCATCACCCTACAACAATTGCCTACCCCACTCTCTTAACTTAGATCAAGTTACAAACCACACTCACTATTGCCCTTGTTGCATTTTTCTTCAAAAACAAATTATATACTTGAGTGAAGATATTTCTTGGATTGAATATCTCCTCACTCGTCCTCATCCCATACCACCTTTAACACGATACAACATCGTAAGATCCACCTCTTCCGCCCCATACCCCACTCCATATCCCTCTCCATCTAACAACTAAGCTTTATGCTTATGTTCTCCCTCAAGCAAATAAAACAATCAACCATGGGTTGCAAGCAAGTCCAAGTGCTCTCTTAGGCAATATAGGACTATTTCTTTTCTTTTGTTTTATTGTAATCAATATGCTTTAAGCATATTGAATGTTGTAATGCTAATTACTTCTATGATGCTTGAATGAATCTATTTTTATAATCATTGCTTTGCATGTATATGTGTCTTGTTCTCTTCTAATATTTTGTATAGCCAAAATTTCCATAGCTCATTCACTTGTTGCTCTCAAATGAGGGGAGCATACATCAAGGGGGAGCATTAACCTTTTTGATTTTACAAAAAGGGGGAGAAGAGAATGTTAAACTCTAATAATACTTGTCTAAAAATTATTTTTTAGACCTAATGAGTTTAAGGTTTTGTAATCATCAAAAAGGGGGAGATTGTTGACATAAATAATGTCTAAAAACATTGTTAGCACATTAACAATATCTCTATGTTTTGATAATTACAAAGCATAAACTCATTAATCTAAAAGTTATGACGTAAACAAGTTTTTAGTGCTTAATATTTGTCTTTACATCCATATCACTTAAGGTATGAATAAACAAAGGGTTTATTGCATTTCATGATCAAATGAAATTTTTCTAATCACTAGAATTTTTATAAAATGTATTAAACATTCTATATCTTTTACAAAATTACTTTTGGAATTAAAAGAATATGTTTAATTCATTATAAATATATGATTTCAAATTTCCAACCAAAAATAGCAAATTTTATCCAGAAAAATATTCCCCACTAAAAGACAAGAAAAACCAACGTTCTGAAGGGGCGGCCTCCTTAATTCCTTAGGCGGCCCCCTTAATCATTAAGGGGACCAGCCATTAATTAAGGGGACCGGCCACGCTCCAGAACAGTAAATTTTTCCCCTATAAATACTGGTTCATCCCACAGAATTTTCTCACCTTTTGCACCCCAAAACTTTCTGTTCTAGATCTCATTTCTATTCTCTAAAATCCTTTGATCATACATACATAAATCTTTGTTTCAAAGTGATCCAAACCTCTACCTTTCAAGTGCAAGAGAAGAATACTTCAATCCTTCAAGAGAAGAAGTATTACAACTTGTTGTGACCTCCACATCCAAGTTGTTAGAGCATCATCCATTATATCTATTTATTTGTGTAACTAGTTGTGAATATTTGATAGAAGATAGATTAGCAAGGTGTGTAGATAGAGTGAGTGTGTAGTAGATAGTTGTGAAGTAGAGAAGTTGGGAAGTAGATAGTTGTGAAGAAGATTGTTGTGAAGTAGATAGTTGTGAAGATAGATAGGTGTGAAGAAGTAGTGTTGTGATTAAGTAGTGACTAGGTGTGAAGAAGTAGTGTTGTGATTAAGTAGTGACTAGGTGTGAAGAAGTTGTGTAGAAGGTGTGAATAAGTTGTGACGAAGTTGTGGTGTGTATATTGGTGTGTAAGGTTTTCTCCGCCATAAGGGAGCTTGTTGACATAGTGAAGAAAACTCTCGAGTAGGTGACTCGAGGAGTGGAGTAGGGCAAGGAAGGTGTCCTTGTAGCCGAACCATTATAAATCCTTTGTCTCGCGGTTAGATCTTTCCATATCTTACTTATTATCTTGCTTATATCGTTATTACTTTTGTAGACGTAGACGTATATATATATTTGCTCATATAGTGCTAGTATTGATTTTACTTAAAGATCAAACGAAAGTTTCATTCACAAAACAAAGTTTTTACAATCAAACTAAAAAGGTAACATACATATAATTGATCATTTCGATCAAGTAAAGTTTTCATACAAAATATAACTAAGGATTATAAAATAAACGATTACTTACTTATCTCTCGTATATAGCTATAATTGTTTATATTGTGCATGTGTTGATCTCACATACTTAGCTTATATTATTATTGTTCATACTTAGATATAGTTGTTCATATTGTTCAAGATTTGAGTTCACATAAGATTGAATCAAAGTTTTAAAAGCAAACAAGGTTTTAAAACTAAACTAAGTTTTCATAATAAAATTAAAAAGACGTAAAACTATTCAACCCCCCTTCTAATTTTCCACACTTGTTATTATAAGAAGACAAATGTAGTCAATATTACAGAATCAATATGCAGTAAACTTCGTTTCTGGTTCCTTATCAACTTTGACTTACAAAAAGTCAAAACAAGTTTGGGTCATTCGGTATACTTATGTAGTGGGCATGTTGGGTCATTCAATATACGTAAGTATATGATGATGGCAAACCACAAATTGTGCACAACGTTATACAACAAATAAGTATATGCTGATGGCAAACCACAAATTGTGCACAACATTATGCAGCAAATAATGATGGTAAACCAAAATGCAAAACAAATATCATTCCTGATTAATCAAGTCTAAAAAACAAATCACGTACAAATTATTGTCTAGAAGACAGAAACTCAGTTACACAATCCATACACTCATTGTGTTAAGACACATAAACAAATAACCAACCCAAGGTTATTGCACCATCACAATTGTGTTGACTCACTTGGCGATTTTGGCTTTTCTCTTGATCCTATTCTTCCTTTGACCTCCACCATTCCCAGTAGATTGTGATACATGACTTGCTTGTGTTCCAACTTGATGACTTGGCTCTCCTGCTACCTCACTTGCTTGTGTTCCAACTGGCTGACTTGGCCCTGCTCCCACCTCTGTTGCAGAAGATCCCACTGGCTGAGTTGATCTTTCTAGTACCTCATCTGGTACTCCCTCCCTTCTTCTTGTCCCTTGGTTGCCTCTTCGTCCCGTACAAGCTCTCTTATTATGACCCTGCCCATCACATGCACCACATTTGACAGTCTTGCCCCTTTTTGACAGCTTCCCATTCTTCACCATTGATTTTTTCATAACTTGTTCAGCAATCTCATCCCTTGACACTCTTCTCTTCTTCCGTGGTCTCCCAATTGGAACATGGTAGTGAGGTAGCTTTAGTTCACTAGGGATAGGGCATTTGGGCCAAAAGTGTCGACCAGCAATTCCTTCAATCTTGTGTTGAATCTTCACAGTTGTATCAGGGTTTCTATTCTTCAATTCCAAAGCGTAATCCCTAAGATTGGCATACTGTTCTTCATGGTCGCCGTCAATTTGTTTCTGAGCAAATTCCCTTGCTCTTGATATCTTTGTGGTAGGGACATCAAGCTACAATTTTTCATTTATTTCCATTGCTATTGCAGCTGTCGGGGCTGTCCGGTCCCTAACAAGAATTTTAGCAACCTCGGATGAAAGGAATCGTGCAGTCAACAATTTAATTTTTCTTGTTTGTAGGCATTTATGTTCATCATTTAATGTTTTGACACTCCAACTCCTTTCATCACCCACTTTTGACACATGTAGGGACCATTCGCACATGGCCTTGCTCCTTTTTTTGTAGGTTTTGGAACTTGCAAATTTGCCCTTTGACTGCGAAGAATAAGTTGATGGTTGACAACTTCATGTATCATTTCTGCCATAACCCACAACAGTCCCTCTACACATCGCTCGAATCCTTTCTTGGTCACACTTTTCAATCCTAATATCTCTTCGGGACTCCAACGCATAGATTCTGAGCTTATCTTTGATGTCCTTGGGGTGTTTAAATGTTTCTGTTACAAAAAACTCTCCCTTCTTGACATTCGCCCTACCCTCATACTCCTTCCTTATTTCTTTTAACCTTATCTTGTGTAGGGTGACAAATTTGTTATTATTGGCTTCTTCATCACTATGAAAATCATCATCAAAGTTATAGCCACTATCATGATCCGTATAATCCGCCATACACTCATCAGCTAACTTTGATACATTCTCAAAGTGGGGATCAAAATCAAACTTAAAGTCCGTCATTTCCACTTGTGGCTCAATAGGGGCTGTCACATCATCCTCTTCATCTTCAAACTCAGACACATGTACAACATGTTCTTCCTCGTTTACCTGCTGTGTTGAGGTGCCCACATTATCCCTTTCAACATCATCGATTTCAACATCATCCCTTTCCACATCACCCCTTTCCACTACTTCTTCTAAATCAACATAGTTTTTGTTGAGCTCTAAAACCACATCCTCACTCTGGTCAAGTTCTGCAACCATGTCTGTAATCAAGTCGTCTCCCACACCAACATTATCTCCAGGACTGACAAACTGGTACAAGTCGTCATCTGTAAGTTGAGATTGTTGCTCAACTTGTTCTGGGCCATCAACTTGTTATGGGCCATCAACGCCACTTACAGGTTGTTGCGCAGCATGAGTGTCTGTGTCACCAACAACTCGGCTTACATGTGGTTGCGCAGAAGGAGTGTCTGTAATCAAATCGTCTCCCACACCAACATTATCTTCAGCTTGTTGTTCTTGACCAGCAATCATAGGCACAGGTGATTGACCATTGGTACCATCAATTGAAGTCTCAGCTTGTTCTGGATCGATGGTAGGATCATTTGAAGGCTCCACCCGTACTTCATCCGTTATTTTACATTTTCGTCTTCTTTTGGGTCTTCTGCGTTTCAACTCAACATACACCTCAATCTCTCTATGTGTTGGAATCAAATCCAACATATTCATCACATCCTCATCAGACGTCAACGGGTACAACCCAACATCCAACGTCTCGCCTAGTATCCTATAATAATAGCCTACAACCCCGCCTTTCACACCTATGTCATCTACCAACTCTTCAAAGGCGTAAAAGCTAAACAAGTCATAATCCACACAATCATACCACGAAATAACTGGATCAACATACATCCTTCCTGGTAGTGGCGTAAATTTTCCACCGTGGGTTACTTTCAGAGTGAAGTAGGTCGGCTTTGATTCTGTATGCAAACAATAAACATCAACACACACACTAACAACATGAAAAATCAACTTAATGTATAATCCACATCCTATTCGTACTGTTCATTACAATCACATATCACTGTAGATAAAAAAATCGATACAATTAACAATGCCCAAAACATACCGTAAAGTTGATGAAGATTAGGGATCGGAGACGATCGTTCGCGGTTTTTCCCAAATAAACTAGCCATCTTCTTCAATTTTTCCCGGTTCGGAAATCGTAATTGGAAACTTTAGGGCAAAAAATGCGATTGACTTTGGGCAAGGGAGTGTTTGGATCAGGGGATTAATGTGCTTGTTCGGTGGGTCTAATATTGTTTTAGGCGGGAACCGTGAAATGACGATACTACCCTCAACTACGTGGCACTTAATGGGAAAATTAACGGAAAATGGCTCTCAGTGGCGATTTTGCGAAAATGTGGAACGTGGGTGGCTTTTTTGCCCTACTTTTTGTTTCGGTCCCGTTTTTGCAATTTTGTGGAACGTTAAGGATCATTTTTGCAATTTACCCTATTTTTTTACAATTAATTTATATATACATTATGAGGGGAGATATAAATGTGGGGTTCATAATAGATTTTAATTTGCTAAAGACATTTAAATTGTCATGAATCATTCTTTCATTTTCGGGCCCACTTTAATTCAATAAAACTTGAACCAAACAATTAATAATAAGATTCAATCCATTACTTGATTGCCACACCTTCATACCAAACGCACCCTTAGACATAAACTTTCACTTCTTCAAAACAAACATTATCTATTTCTCTTTCATTCATTTCTTTCAAAGAAATAAAAAAATAAAATTTTCATTGCAGATCAAAACTTTAGATTTACCTCTTTTTCTGCAGATATGATTTTGCGAATGAATGTATAAACCATTTGAAAAATCAAATGACACGTAAGTTTTAGAGAGTAAGTTTTGAAATGGGTCCATCAACTTTTTGTTTTTACTATTTGAGATTCTACTCTCACAAATATATTTGGGTGACTGGCGTCTGGCGGTGGAGATGGATTGTGGTCGTGGCCGGTTGTGGACACTGGTGTGGCTGCAAAGTGGCTGGATCGGGTTGGAGAGACTCGTGGTTATGAAGCCGAGCTTCTTCACCTCTTTAGTTTTTAATAGCATGTGAGCGTGAGAAGTATATATTTTAGTGAATAAAGTGGTAGTGGTAATGATGAAAAACATTAAAGGATGAAAGTAATAGAATAGCAATTGAGAGTGAATCTCATGTGTGGACAACAATTGCTAAAACCATTGCGGTTACTCTTTACAGTTGACATGTTTAGGTTTGTTTTAGTAAGCTTTAGAACCACTATGTGGGTTGTGGGCTTCCCTAAAAGCTAAGATCTGGATATCGCTGGCTAACATGTAAACGAGTGAATCTTGCGTAAGTGGACGGGATGTTGTCGGCATGTTTGAAAAAGGAGGATTTTACCCGTTTTGATTCTATGTGGTAGTGAACTCGAACTCTGTGAGTTAATCGACCGAAAGGTCAAAAACCATGTTTACCAAAGAAAAAAAAGAAAAAAAAATGCATGATATAAATCAGATATTGATATCTGTATAGTATACATGGATGCACACAAACATGTTCTAAACTGTTTCTTTTTTCAACTTAAAAGTTACCCGTGATATGATGTGTTGCATATCTTGTTCATTTTCTGCAGCTAAGGTTTGTGGTGCAGACGATTATAGTTTGTAAGGCTCGTTTGAGATCTTGTGCATTCATGTATCATACTAAGAAGTAATACAATTAAAAAAAAATAAATAAAAAAAAAAAAAAAAAAAAAAAAAACGTTAATTTCAAATTTTGTCCCCCTTGATTGTCTATTGTTAGCAGGTCAACACAAAGGTTTTGTTGTCTCAATTTCTCAGTTTCAAATTGATCTTAGCATCATCTTAATGTCTCAAACTAGCTTAGTTTATTTGCTCAAAGTTTAACAAAGATGACCCGACCAGTATGATTCAATAATATACCCATATGATCTACAAATCAGTTGTTAAGATGTATATATAGCAAAACATGTTATAGAAATGTCTCACATAAAACACATTATCTGTAATATATATAAGATATATATCTGTACAACATGATGATGCATAAAGCAGGCTCTAAATATAGCAATCTAGTAAAAAGATGGTGGTGGCATCATACTAAAGGGGAATCAAACCCCTAAAGACTGGCAATAAAATTAACATATACTAGATGCACAAGTTGATAACCTAAAACAGATAGCACATCTACTCGTATATAACCAAAACTCCAGATAAGCTACCACTGCAACCAGGCACCAGCTACTCTAACTGAAACCTGTTTTCAAGTATACATAAAGTAAAAGGTAAGAAGTTTGACTAAAGAAGAAACGGCCCAAATGAATCAAACGGGTTTAAAAAATTCAAAAGTGTATCTAAATGCATAACAAGGTCCTAGATAGTTTTATTTGAAAAATCCAGATTATGTTTGGTAATCTAATAATATAGTTATTGAATCATGCACAGTGCATAAATTACTAAATAAAAAATTGGATAATAGATGTGTTGGCGGTTTATCCCAGCGTTTTGACAAACATTAAATATCATCTGTTTTGACCGCTGCATATTTTGTGCTTTTATGTTCTATTTTTAGAAGGCTTGGAAATTGCAAATAAAGGTTGAACTTTTTGCTGCCCGTGCAGCAGACACACATGTCTATAGTGTAATATGGCAAAAAAAAAAAAAAAAAAAAAAGAGGTGTCCCGCAGATACATAGCTTAAGGAAGAGCTAGAAATAATACCTCGAGATAGTTGATAATTCAGAAAGATCAGAGGCAAAAGACGCCTTCATCATGATAGTCAAAAGTATTTTTTGCTGGGATTTTTCTCAGATCCACTGATGCTCCCGCTGCCACTGCCACTACCGCCATTCTGTCTCTTGTCATTGTCTCGTTTTGATCTAGGAGGAGTGGTAGGTGACCAGCGAGCATTTTGGATAGGATGGATTTCAGGGTCATATTTCTGTGAAGCAAGGTAGCTCAAAGCTGTAACAACATCGGCTATAACCGGACGCATGTTAGGTTGTTCCTGAACACACATGGCTGCAACCGCAAGAGCCTGGTACAAACCCCTAGATGGATACTGGCCTTGAAGCAACGGATCTGCAATCTGGCAGAACTTCCTCCTATCTTTGAACAAAGGTCTCGCCTGTCATCATGTAATCATATTAGATTATGTGCTCTTTTTCTTTAGGGTTTCATTGCAGAAAATGTCAGATCCAAGATATTTTATAAAAATGGTCCATATACTCATGAATATACATATTATATTATTCAATACCGTCAAAAAAACTTAACAGAGAGTCCAAATATTTTATATATCTACTCTTGATTATTATTTTTTCGTAATCTAAAGAGGATCCTCTAATCCATTCACTCACATTTCAGTTGGTTGCAGGTCAATATTATCCTTACATGTTTATACCCAATAAACATTCGCAATTGCACTAGAGGATTTACAAGTTGCTGTTGACACCTAAACATATGATAAAGAATTTAAGGTATTACACGGCCTTCGAAAGGAAATGAAAGTAACATAATCTAGGATGGATAGACAACGATATCACCACATTAAATTATGACCAATAATTTAGCAATCCTCAAATCAATAATCAATACTATCATATGAATTGCATATGGACACTGGCCTACCATGTTTCCAGAAGATAATTCTGAGAAAAAACAGTTTGTCTTTTCTAGATTCAGATTTATAGTCAATAATATATGTGAACGGGTGAAAAAACTTACCCATGCAACCAAATTTTGCTCCCCACCAGTTTTAGAATTATCAATTGCTTTCCTGCCTGTGATGATCTCCAAAAGTACAACACCAAAGCTATAGACATCCGATTTGAGAGTCAACTGTCCAGTCATAGCATATTCAGGTGCACAGTAACCATAGGTACCCATAACCCTTGTAGAAACATGTGTGTTATCCCCAACAGGCCCGACTTTTGCTAACCCAAAATCAGATAGTTTCGGATGGTATGATTCACCAAGCAATATATTGGAGCATTTTAAATCCCGATATATTACAGGTGGACTAGCTTTGTCATGTAGATACTCCAGTCCTCTAGCAGCTCCAGCTGCAATTTTCATTCTGGTATTCCAATCAAGTCTTTTTTTTCCAGGTGTGGGGTCTGAAACAGAGGAAATTATGATAAATTCTGAAGGGCATAAAAGTCAAATACATGATAGCATAAGGGTTATTAAGAAAAGATGTGTACCGTGAAGATGGTCGTCTAGAGATCCTAGAGCCATGTATTCGTATACCAGAAGTCTTTGATCTCCATCGGCACAATATCCAATTAAGTTAACAAGATTTGGGTGGTGAAGTAAACCTAACATCAACACTTCTACTAAGAATTCACGGTTGCCTTGCAGTCCATTGCGATCCAATTGCTTTATGGCCACAATCTACACAAATAGAAATGTGTCCTGATTACTGATAGTGTAACAACATTTATACCAGCAAATTACCTCATTAATAAAAGTTCCATTATGGCAAACATTTTGTTTGTTTTAGTAAGGTACTTTAATCCAATTAAATACTTATGGTAAAAGATTAGCACAAAACCACGACCATGAACTAAACTATTTGCTATTACCTATGTTCTTGGAAAAAAAGGTTGACTATTATACTGTACTGAAATGAGCTTTTTTACTACATGATCGCCAATATTTTTCAAATTCTATGATTGTCATAATGTTCTGTGCCAGCTATTACTCCCCCTGTCACCAAAAATGCAACACTTACCTTTCTCATAACTTTTTTCCACAAATTTACCTATTTGCCCATTAATAATTGTAACAAGACACTCATAAGACTGAATATGGTCCACAAGTTCTCTCAACTTTGTCTTGTAATATTGTGTTTTAGTATATAATCATTAGACAACGACTTCTATTATAAACAATTAACAAGTCAAACGTTATATGAGTTTCTTGAACGAGTAGAAAATCTGCAAGTTATTTTCCCAAATGGCAGGAAGAGAATCCACAAGTTGAAACACGACTAAATTGATATTCTGAGTACCATATAAATATTTCTTATAAAATATCGCTTAATTTAATCTAAAAAACTTATAGCATATAGAAACTTGAACACACCTTATTCGAACTTTCAAGCCGACCTTTATATACTCTACCAAAACCTCCCTCTCCAAGAAGACAATCACCTCTAAAATTTTTAGTAGCAGCTGCCAATTCACGGAAAGTAAATGTCTGCGCAGCAAGATGATCTGGTCCTCCATCTTTGACTACTTCCTTTGCTTTAAATAACGGATTCGACCTAATACTCTCTAAAAACATTTTAACATTAGCAACAACCAATCCAACAAATTAGTTATAGTTATCTACATAAGAGAATCCTGAATCTGAACATATTTTCAACATAAAACCAAAGCTACTCGATTCATCACAACATAACATTAGTTCATCAATGATACACACTAGAAGCAAGTAATTGGTTAAACACATCGCAAGTTTATATAAATTTACTTAAGGATATGGTTAATGAAGCATTATATCCTGCAATTCGAACTAGGCTCTTTCAGATCATTTCTAGTAAACAAGCTGCCAAAAACGCCATCTTTATCAATAATACTAAGAAACAATAACAAAAAAGTACTAATTGCATCAAATATTTCAGCACATAGCAAAATAATGTAATCAATCATGCTCCAAAAACCACTAAACTGAGCCTAAAACTAAACCAACATTAATTATATATGTAAAAATGCAATCTTTATTTTTATTTTTTATTTTTATTAATATTATTATTATTATTTTTATTTTTTGGGTAATCATGGTTTCCGACCATTTGGCCGACTAAGGGGGTGTTTGTTTCGGCTTATATAGCTAGCTTATGGCTTATTTGGTTTTCAGCTTATGCTTCATAAGCTCACTTTTTGTGGCTCATTTTGAAAATTTTCAGCTTATATAAGTTTATTATGTCATAATAAACTTATAGGAGTGTAAGCCGAAAAGTTTCAAAATAAGCCAAAACATAAGCCCAAAACCAAATAAGCCATAAGCCGGCTATATAAGCCGAAACAAACACTCCCTAATCTTTATTTGATCACCACACACAAAGATAATGGAATTTCATAGTTACTTAACACCAACATAATTTAACTACATAAAACCAATAACATGAGTCACAATCATATGATTTAACAGGTAAAAAAAACATATAAAAAGATACCTGAAGAAGAAGATCTAATGGGATCAACTGTGTTGTGAGGATTATAATTCTTCTTTCTTTTTTTCTTGTGTGATGAAGAAGAAGTAGATGTTTTTCCAGAACAAGGAAACCAACCCATAATAATTTTGTGCTTGTTTCAGACAGTTGTACAGACACAGACTGAGTCAACACACCCAACCTAGATTTAACTGTGTGTCTGTGTATGAGAGAGAGAGAGAAATAGAAAGAAAGATTTTATTGGTATGCGTTGAAAATGTTGAAGCTAGAAGAAGAAAATATTTGCTTCATTTATGCATAAATTTTAGTAGTAACAACTTTTGGTCAAACTATTGCTATTAAGTTTTTATACTTATTTGTTTTGATACTCTAAATTCCAACATTTTTATTTTTATAATTAATTTCATATATTAAATTTATTTAAATATATTTAAATAAATGTACAATATTTTTAAACATATTTAAATAAATGTAAAATTTTCAATTAAAAAAGAAATGAATATGAAATTGCCATTTATTTTTTTATTTGTGATCTCTATGTAATACAAATATAAGACCATGTTTTTGACATACAAAATTACTAGAAATTTATTCGTAGTAATTAAAAAAAGAGAAAAAAAAAAAAAAAAAAAAAAACTAGTTAAATGCATATTTTGAATGACAAGTGTACCTTAAAGAAAATTTAAAATAACATGGACATATGTATAAACTAATTTTGAGATTGGGCAGAGTATGAAAGAGCTCATAAGGGCCTTTATGACATAATTAATAATTTGATTCATTTGCAGTTAGGCTTTGCTCTAACTTCTATAAGGGTTATTACTTCTTTGGATACTTTATGTATTTTATAAAAGTAATCCATCGCGCACCATTCTTCATAAAAGAGGTCCTATCACCTTTTAAATTACAGATAGCGATGACCATCAAAGACAAAAAGTGATGGGTTTAATGATATGCTTAATGGTGATTATTGTCAACTAAATTGTTCAGTTAGACTGGTTTTAAAAAAATAAGCTACTTAAAATATAAGCTTCGTTTGACAAAAACAACTTATAAAAGGTTATAAAAAAATAATTTATAATCTTTTTAAAAATCAAATGCTACTTCATCTAATTTATAAAAATAATTTTTTCTATAATCTCCATTTATAGTTTCATCTTCAATTCCAACAAAAATTACTTTTGTCAAAGATACCCTTTATCTCAACCTTAAACATGATTATGCACCTTTTGACAACATAAACAATAGTAGATGATCATATATAACACATTACAACTATTAAATGAACATAAGGTTCGTATATTAATATCGCACCCATATGATGTGTCTAAGGTGCCGTTTGTTTATTAAAAGGCTCTGAATCTAAATATGTAGTAGAAAAGTATGAATCTGATTCACATCTTAATTTGAATAAGTGGTTGAGAAATCTGATACTGATTCAAATAAAAATGTTTGTCTTTGTAAAAATGTTTAGATGTGTTAAACAATCATTTTTTACAATTTAAATATAAAACAGTGCATTCGCACAAGAAAAATTTGTTAAATATAAGAAAACAAATTTTATAGTATAATCAATTTAAAGTTAAAAGTATTTTAAACAAAACATGCAATCTCATGTTTATTTGACAAAAATAAATGTGGCGGAGTTTAAATTGAACTTCTTAAAACGATTAACTATATGGGTCGGATTAGAGTTCAGTCTGAAACCGAACCCTTCAACTCGAACAAAATATGAATTGTCACATATCATCTTATACATCTTTTATATAATAAAATAAAACCTCTATGAGAAATTTTGCATTTCAAAAAAATCAATTCATACCTGATTTAGTAATAATTTTATTAAAAAAAATATTATTTTCTTATTAGGTAATATTTTATATTTATCCATAACACAATTAGAAGATAAATACAAAAAATATAGATAAGATATTTAAAAAAAGATTATTTATTTTATATTTATTCACAACACAAGTAGAGGATAAATACAAAAAATAAATATAAGATGCAATTAACAATAGGATTAAAATTTTTAAATAATTATTTCAAAAAATTTAAAAAAAACCCGCGCGTGCGCGAGTATTATAACTAGTTCTTTATATAACAAAATATATGCAATGATTCTATCTAATACTTTTATTAAAAAAACAAAGGTGAAAAAAAATAAAAATAAAAATAAATAAATAAAGAATAATAAAAAAAGACGTTAAGAGGTGTTAAGACACCCCCTTCACATCTAGTTCAACAAGATATTTCTGCATCTTATTGTCTCTTAATGATCGATAAAAAAATAAAAATAAAAAATAAAATAAAATAAAAAATAAAAAAACGCTCTTACCACTAATCGATTGTTACTGTCTCTGAATGACATGAAAAAAACAAACATTCTTAATGACTCAAATATCTGACCATGTCTAAATGAGTCAGATTAAAATTCTGTTAAGAGACATTTTGGAAAAAAGAAACACCGCTTAAGTATCTCACTGATCAAAGAAATGTTCACGACATTATGCACTAATACTTTATTTCATAAGTTTAAATATAATGATGACAGTCAATGGAATCTAAGTATTTCTACCAAATATTCTAAACTAAACATTGTTTTGTCTCGATCTGTATGTTTTGAGGCGAAAAGATAACTCGATATATTATAAAACGTCCTACATTATGTTAGAATAAAGTTTTGGTTATGGTAGGTACTAGTTGTGTGGTTATGGTTTTGCCAAAAAGTAAAGATTATTTGATGGCTTGTACTCGGATGTACTATAATTTCAGTCACATTATAAAGAAACATTACACGGATGGTCACTGTGGTTTACTCAGATTGCATGTTTTGTCCTTAACTCGTTTTAATTATACCAGAGATACCTATTTTTGAAACTTGTCACTCATTTAATCTTTAATTTGGATGGGCCGTTAGTTTATCTGTCAAGTTATTTGCCCATTAGTCCTTCCATTAATATTTTTTACACCGTTAGTCCTTATTTTCTAAAACCAATTAGAAAAGGCCGTTAATATTTCTTGCATCGTTAATCCGTTAATATTTTACGTTTTCGTCCGTTTTTTACGTTTTTTTTTTAAATGAACGATAACATAAAAAAAATGGACAAAAACGTAAAAAAAACGGAGGAGAAAGTAAAAAAACGGACAAGAACGTAAAAACCAGACAATAACGTAAAAAAGAACGAAAACTTATAAAAATGAACGAAAACATAAAAAACGGATAAAAACGTAATAAAAAGACGAAAACGTAAAAAAATAGACGAGAATGTTAAAAAGCGGACGAAAACGTAAAAAAACCAGACGAGAATGTTAAAAAACGGACAAAAATGTAAAAAAACGGATGAAAACATGTAAAAAAGTATGAAAACGTTAGGACAAAACGTAAAAAATTGAACGAAAACGTAAAAAAAAAACCTGACGAGAACGTTAAAAAAAACGGACGAAAACATTAAAAAAAGAAAAAAGGAAAAAAACTGACAAAAACAGACAAAAACATAAAAAAATGGACGAAAACGTTAAAAAAGGGCGAGAACGTAAAAAACAGACAAAACTGTAACGGACGAAAAAGTATGAAAACGTAAAAAAAATGGACGAAAACGTATAAAAACGTAAAATGGAGGAAAACGTAAAAAACGGACGAGAACGTAAAAAACGGGCAAAAATTTATAAAAAAATGGACGAAAACGTATAAAAATGAACGAAAACATAAAAAAAAAACGGATAAAAACGTAAAAAATAGATAAAAACGTAAAAAAAAATGGATAAAAACGTAAAAAAAACGGATGAGAACGTTAAAAGAGGGACAAAACGTAAAAAACGGACGAAAACGTAAAATATTAACTGACTAATGGTGCAAAAAATATTAACGGTCTTTTTTAATTGATTTTAGAAAATAAGGACTAACGGTGCAAAAAAATATTAACGGATTGACTAACGGGCAAATGACTTAACGGATAAACTAACGGCCCATCCAAATTAAGGACTAAATTAGTGACAAGTTTCAAAAATAGGTATCTCTGGTATAATTAAAACGAGTTAGAGACTAAACATGCAATGTGAGTAAACCACAGGAACCATCTGTGTAATTTTTTCGATTATAAATTATCAGATCAAGTTAACATAATAGCCTGATGACTGATATAGACATTCAATCTTAACAAATGAACAAATCAACGTTGGATAATTTTAATTTCAGATCTCATTATGGTTTATGTTTAAACAACTGTGTATCATGCAATTTTTATTGATGATTTAAGTTATTTGGTTAACAAAAAAACCACGGTAAAATCAGAAGAATACAATAACCACATACGGAGTAAATTTTATAAAATGATTTTCACACAATAATGTGTAACAAAGTGATTAGTTACAAAAGAAAGAGTTGGCGAAGGCAGTGAGAGAACAAGTTGTCCAAATGGCATGACACATCATTATGTACAAAAATTTATGCGAATCTTATATGATTATTGCAAACCTGTTAGTGTTGTTGTTGTAGTACTAAAATTTACTAGTAGGAAAGAAAATTCTCAACTAGGTTAAAAGAAAATAAACAAACCCAACTAATTGTGCAAAAGAAAAACTTGAATGACAATTCATATGCAACCTCATTTATTCATGGAAACATCAAATTATATAAAGCTTAAAGTTGAAGCTTAGGAGATTTTTGTTCTAATCAGGTCAATTGTAATTAACTATTTTAAAGCGATGTCTACTACATAAAGCACCTTCAATCAATCGATACAACTCATATGCCATTGGTTCTATAATTGTAATTAAATGTTACAAGTTAAAATTTTGAATTAGACAAGTTTGATATTTACGTAATATATGACTGGGTGTAATAAGCTCATTGTTCACCTGAAATGGTGTCCAACGATGGGTCAACCTTACTACACACCACTTCGTTCACGTGCGAAGAGCAAAAAAAAAAAAAAAAAAAGTGTGGCTTGTCGGTCGGCTTCACCAAACGACCACACCACCACCACACCCCCTCAACAAATCCGGTCTAATAAGTGTAAAGGTATATACTCTCTTAAAAAAAATGGATGCCTATGGACGAGCTTTTGATACCAAAAAGACAATTACTACATATTTTGTAAAAGAAGATAAAGAATATTGTCATTTGCTTCATAAATTAGAAACTGTAGTTAATTGCGATCCTATAGTTTAGGTAAGTGATACTTACACCATTTTTTTTATGCACAGATCACAGTATTACATCATTAATGCACATGTTACAAAATGCTATATACATATTTGTGATGTGTGTATTAAAAAAAGTGATGTAAGTATCAGTTGTATCTGGTCTATGCCAATCGTGTGCTACGTACTTTTTCATTGTTTGACTTTGTACTTCTAAGCAATCACGTACTCTTGGCCCCACGTGCTAAACAATTTCTTCATTGTAATATTTTAAAATGATAAGATCTAAATAAGCTGCCAAGAAAATAAAATCAAACATTGTCGATTTTTAATTACCTTAAGTCGTATTCAAAGGAATCATATTTTGACCAAAGAAAATTTAATTTTGTGGTTGTGTGACATTTGGTGACACTTGTCGGCACCTCCATAATTGATTGATTGTGTCTCCATGATAAAATACATACCTAAATACTACAGTAGCATATATGAGTAATAACATGGCTTTGTCTAATTTTTATTTCAATGAAATTTTACAAAGTAAATAATACTACGGAGTAGTTAAAAAAAAAACAAAAACAAAAAACAAACTTATTTCTAATCAACGTTTTGAAAACGGAGTTTCTAATCGATTAGGTCAAGTCACCGGGTCAACCTGGTTTTCTATTTTATGACCCAGATCACTTAAAACCAGACGGGTCTAACTAGTTCAACTATTTTTTGACCAGGTTTACTATGACTCTTTTCTTTTATCAAACTGATTCAACGGTTAACTCGACTGGGTCGAATCGGGTTTTAAAACATTGGTTCTATCTCTCGAGAACCACTACTTAAACCCTTAAATAATGTTGGTATACTTGCGAACCAGGAAAGTTAAGATTAAGGAGAAAAGCCCCTTTCATATATTCATTAATTGTATAACTTTTTAACAAATTAAAAGCTATACATCTCTTATTAATTTGTGTCATTGTGAATCCGGGCAGTGGATGTCGGCCAAAATTCTAGACCTGAGCATAATTGCATATTTGCATCACATGATTGCTTAGCTATAGCTAAAGGGAGATTTATGTTGCTTTAATAATTGGATTACCTAATCTATATGTGACTGGAAATTCCACTTTAGTTGAACTTTCATGAACTCATCCACGATAGTACTATGATTAACCTTAACAGTACGTTGCTTTATCTTCTGGGTTGCCCTATAAAGACGGGGTCTACATGGAGGGTCTTACCTATTTTTATCAAAATATACAAGTATTAAAGCAGACAGTATAGGCGACGGCAACACCTTTCTTCCACAAACCCTCCCTAAGGGGGTCCTTATAACTCATGCCTATCTTTTAGCTTTGTAGGTAAAAAGGTACGGGTACTTTTGATGCGAGCAGGGCTACCGAACATGAATGAGACATTGTTCATGGGGAATTTTCAATAAATACCCCAAAAGTATAAGGGTCTCCACCCTAAATAACCCACAAAATCTTGTTTTTTTCAAATACCCAACGGGAGAAGGTGGCTTCCAAAATTTGGGCAGATGGTGTAATATAGTGACATGTGTCCCTATACATGGCCCCACCTTGTACCTTCATAGTACAACTATCAAAGTGTACTTCTTGGGCGACTGGGACCCACATTTCTTGGGCGACCTGATTATTTTGTCTTTTTCCAAAAATTTATGGTATTTTTTTATTAATTAATAGTACAATAAACTTGGGCGACTGGGTCCTACTTATCTTTATTCTTGGGTGACTTGGTAGGTATGGAGTACACTTTTACAATACTTTATTTACCAAATTACATGTATTTTATTTTAAAACTTTTTATACAACATTATTAAGTTTATACTTTTTATTTACTTATACACTTAGTACCACACACACTTATACCACCCACACTTTTAATACTTCATCATCTTATCCTCAAACAATAGGTCGACACCATCAGATCTAACATCATTTCACAATGGGATCCCCTTTTAAAATACTTCATCATCTTATCCTCAAACGACACCATCAGATCTAACATTATCGAAGGGTAGGCACCACCACCACCAGCAGATCTAACATTAGTTTGAAGCCCAAGTTAGACACCAGCAGATCTAACATTAGTTTTCCATATACACCCCGTCCGCCCAAGTTAGACACCAGCAGATCTAAGTTTTAAAAAAACCATGTTTTATAGGGTAAGTTGTTTCGTGTTATAATTAACGTCTGGTTGTACATTTTAGTTCACTTAGATTTATACAAATTTGTATCATAAAATGTACAACCAGACGTTATTATAACAAATTATGAAAATTTGTATCATATTCCTGTTACTTAGAGTTTAAGATGGTTTTATTTATTTTTTGTGGGTAGGGTAAGTAATAATCTAATCGACTTAGGGTTACGCTAATTTAGGGTTTGGGTAAGCAATTATAAAAAAGTTGGATTTAGGTTTATTGATGCCTTTCGTGGCTATATTGTGTCAATTTCTGACAGATTTAGGTTATTTGTGACTATCTGTTAGTGTAAATTTGTATGTTTATTGTTGCTTTTGTGAGTTTTTGTTAGTGTAAATTGGTGGATTTAGGTTTATTTGATGCCTATGGTTTATTTGATGTTTTTCAGAGATGATGGATCTCTTTTTAATATACCTAAGTATGATTAAAATATTTTTGGGAGATGTTAGATGCCTACAGTTTTTAGAAAGAATTGTCAAGTTTTGTTGCTTTGCAAACCTTTGTGTTTGTCTTTGTGATGACGATCTAAGTAGTAGCTGGTTCCGGTGGTAACCGGCTTTTCTATGGGAACCTTAGATGGTAACAAGGCCGGGGGAGCTTGAACCATAGATGGTCGGTTGACTATACCCGGTAGAGTTGTGCTCAGATATCGGGCCTCGGACTATATACATCCTGCTTATACACGGCGGGAAATAGTTTGTACTCCCGATCAGGTTCAAACTACTCGGGCAACTGTTTTGGCTACTTACTTATGATTGTTATTGCGAAGATTTGAATACATTAGTAGTGCGCACATACTTGTAAATTCTTTTTAAAAACTTTTAACTTAGTTGGTAAATAACATAAGGAATAGTTAATCGGCAAATGCTTGTGAAGGCAAAGTGATCGTTAGGAGTAAACTTTTCACCGACTTGGTAAATAACATAAGGAATAGGTAAATAACATAAGGAATAGTTAATCGGCACATGCTTATTGGTAAACCTTTCTTAGTATTCTAGTAATCTTTGTTGATTGTTGTTAGCATTTGTGATTTTTGGCTCATTTTAGCTTATTATGTCATTGTACATGCTTATGTTTCAGTCTCATGGTCTAAACATCCAATTTGCTTCAAAAATCACATTCATAGTCTAATAAAGGGGTGTTTGGTTAAATTTGTCCAAGTGTATTAGAGGTTGTTTCTGTAGGTATTGTGGGACCCAGAGGGTGAACCTTAGCTTTTTAGACAGCTTATCACCCCAACTTATTGGCTCAAATCTTTGTTTGGACTTCCAGAGTCCCTAGTAGACCCCACAGGCCCCCAAAGGTGACCCTTTAGACCTGTTGTGGACTGTTTGGTGTTTGGATTGCTTATTGCTTATTTGGTGCTTATTTCTTGTGCTTATTGTGCTCTATTGTAGACTTAACATTTGTATCATATTTTATAACCAAATTTAAATAGTTAAGTATGGTATAAGTGTTGTGTTACGTGTAAGATGAAAATTTGTATCATATTCCTGTTTCTTACAGTTTAAGATGGTTTTATTTATTTATTTTTTTCTTAAAAGGACTATGAAGCGAAAGTCATTGTTAGGAGTAAACTGAAATACTTTTCCTTAATTAGAGAAAAGTTGAATGAAAAACGGCAGAATTTATTTAGGTCTACATGTTTTGGACGATGGTTGGATATTTTCTTTTTTGACCATGAATCACATATGGTAGATTATATACTACAAAAACAAGGTTATGTAGATGATGCACACTTTGACATGCCCCTCATATATCATGTCGACGGCCGTAGTCTACATTTTGGTCGTCTCGAGTTTTGTTTAATCACAGGGTTTCGTTTTGGTAAGTTTGTTAGGCCTCAGTTATATAGTTCAGGGGATATAAAATTTAAGGCTAGGGTATTTCCAAAAAAAATGGGGAAAGACTTTCAAACTTAGATCTTATTGGTGTTATTGAGGATGAAGAGTTATTCGGTACTTTATCTGATGAAGACGCAGTCCGTGTGTGTCTACTGTTAGCGTTAGAGGTCGTTTTTATAGGTCGGTTGTTGGATGAACAAGTGGATGATAAACTCCTACGTTTGGTTGAAGACCTTGAAACATGGAATTTGTTTCCATGGGGGGAGCACATTTGGAGGCAATTGTACAACCAGCTACTGAATGTCGTATCCAAACATAGGTGGACACACCTTAAAGGCCTAAAAGCATCTCGTAAGTATGTTCCAACGTATACACTATCTGGATTTGTTTGGGCTTTCAAGGTTATTGTTTTATTTATTTCTTATGATCGTATGAGTTTTCATTTTTTTTATTATATGTGATAGACTAACATAGTATTTAATTTCATAGATATGGATTCTTGAGTCGTTTGAAAGAAGCAATAATTGGTGGAAGAAAGACCCAGATGTCATACCAAGGGGTGTAGCCTGGTCAAAGAAAGAAGTTTTTACAAAATCGGATTATAGATTACTATTTGGCGAGGTAAACTTTTATAGATGTTGGTCTTTGAAATCTTTTAGGTTCCATTAATCTTGCTTGCTTTGATTTTCTCGGGCTGATGATATTTGTAGGACTCGAAGATACATTTTGATTTGAAAGCCACATTATTGGAGCAGCAGTCCGATTGATATATCCAATCTCAGGAGTTTATGATGGGGTACATACCAAAGACTCGTAAACGTAGAGCACCAGATGAATACGATGTGTTTTTACAGAAGTTGGAAGCAGCCCGGAAACGTAGGAGGGCAGAAATACAGTATTTACCACTTGTTCCTAGGATTGACGCCAGTAGTCTTATTACATAAATCGGCCATAAGGATCGTGTGATTCAGGAGTTGAATTCACGGGTTTTTAAGCTTGAGTCTATTATTCAGGTGATTTGCGCTATAAAGTAATATAATGCATGTTACAAATGAATGTCTAATTATATGTTTTTAAATATACTTTGTAGGTTCTTGCATGTGAACGAACTTGCGGATATCGGGTATCATTTTGTTTTTCGATAGCTTAATTTTCCTTTTTTCTTAAACAATTACTTGTTTTATTTATTCTGGTAACCATATACAGGAGACATTGGACTTTAGCCGATCATTTTCTCATCTGAGCCCTGAATTCCGAGAACAACTGAATCATGAATTCTTTGGAACGGTTGACACTCTGATTTCTAATAGTTGTTCAGCCCAGATAGATGTCGAATCTGATGATGATATTGTACAGGTAATGTGCTTGTCCCAGTAATATGACAACATACGTTTTTTACCCTTTATCAGCACATACATTTTTTTTCTCAGGAGTATCTTTTACAAGAGGAATTAATGTTGAGGAATCAAGAGGAAGAAAGGTGGAAGGTTGAAGAATTAAAAGCTAAGGAAAATTTGTTTATGAACGCGTTGCTACAGGAGATTGAACGCATGGTGGAAAGAGAAAAGTTGTTGAATGAAGCTAAGGAGAGAAAAAAAAAGTATTTTTGCATTTCATAAATCAGAACACTTGAAAAGGGCAAAGGCAGACCAAGCTAAACCCGAAAAGAGAACTCAGAAAGATGGTTCAGAGTCATTGTATTACTGGTCCCCAAATTTCTTAGAAGCTGAAAAAAAACGAACACCTCCTATTGGATGTCGGGATCCAGATATGACTCGCTTTTTAAAAGATATTAAACCCTGGGTGGAGGTATGAACTTATTTTAATTTTTTTTTTAATCATCATACAAGTAACATGTAATGTTATTTTTCCTAATGTAGCGACCATGTGTTTGTAGAATCTTGGTCGTTTGAACAAAGCTATCGACAAAGTAAATATTTATAATGAGTACGACGAATTCATTGGAAAGCCGGGTCCCCTACGTTGTATCTTTCCATGGTCAAAGGAACCAGTACGTGTGGATCGGAGGTTTTGGGAAACCTTAGTTTGTTTAGATCCGTGGAAAAAAGGATGGCTGATGCGTGGGAATCGCAACAGGCTTTACCTCTCGAGGGATCTCGAGAAGCTTACAACCCCCACCAGGCAGTGTACCTGATCGTTGTAGTATAGTATAGTGACAAGTACCGGGGGATTGATCGTTCAGCTTAGGAATAGTGTCACTAGGATTAGAAAGCCTGATTACTAGTTCTAAAGGTGAGGGAAGATTATTTTTGTGTTTTTATATTTTTATGAAAGCAAGTAAAATCTCGGGTTTTGAAGGAGTGGGCGGAATTAGTTGCTATTCAACTAACCCAAAACTAAGATGCAATCAAAATAAAATAGTAAAAATGAAAATAAACTAATTATACTAAGGTTGTGAGCAGTAATTGGAGAAATTGTGTTTACTTAGACTTCACTACTCCCTAGATATCTTTTACACGTTAATTACTTGTTATAATTGCATGGATGACGGATCGTATTCCTTAATACCATTCATGGGGTGGCATACATAACTCCCCAATTCTATGAGCTCTTATCTCCTCCTACACCATGACCCAGCACAACTATAGGGATTGTAAACAGTGGCTCATGCATTAAATACAACCAATAAAGACCTAGTACGCCTCGGTTCATGTTTCTTAAGACATTCAAGCATGTTACCATTTGGAGATCTGCCAGTTTTCTTAAGCCTAACATATAAATCATTCATCCAAGAACAAGAATAAACAAGTAATCAACACATAATCAACATCTAGGTTTCATTAGATCTAAGCAAACACAAGAGAGATCTAGCCTAGCATAATTGAATTGAGACAAGAACAAGATATAGACAACCAACACATAGACATATTGATTGAATTAGAAGAACACTTATCTCAATTACAATGCAAGGTATCAAGGGTTTGGAACCCTTGAAAAACATGTAAAAGATGCACCAAATTCGTCTTTAGGGTTTCACCAAAACTTCTCTCCTTTTAATGTAAAAACTAGAAAACTATATATAGGAAAACTGGGCTGACGGCGTTAAGACAAACATGTGACGCCGTCACCTCGCCGCCAAATACTTCCTCGGACGGCCTTGATCCACTTATGACGGCCTGTGTGACGACGTCACCACCTACGGTATTTTATTCTTGGTACTTTGACGCCGTCAGGATGACTTTTGACGCCGTCATCAACTACGGTATTTTATTCTTGATGTCTGACGCCGTCAAGGCATTACTCTTGACGCCGTCACCTAGTGTCTCCAGCATGGAAAATTGATACTTTGCCGTTTTCTTCACTTTTATGCTCCAAAAACGTCCAAAATGGCTTCTTTTCCAGAATTCACTCTCCAAGTACCTAAAATCACAAAAGGAACGATTTAGGGCAATATTTGATCAAATAAAGTCGGATTCGGGCTTAAATGACCCCCTAAAAACGGATCATTTTTCGCCTCATCATATACCCTTACACTTGAGATTTGCTTGTCCTCAAGCAAATGAGCTTTTATTCTACTCAAAAGACAAGTTAGGGGTCATTTAACATTAATATAAAAGTAATTACAACAAATAATCGTTCCACTAAAGACCAATAGACAAGCACGGAGATCATACACAAGCACCTCACAAATAGTGTTTAGATACTCACATCTCTCGGGTGTAATAAAGTAATATAACATTATGGAAATGGAAGATATCTCTCACTACCTGTCATAGCAAAATAGAATACTATAGGCTTGGGAAAGGATCAAACCTCCACCACATGGCGTAAGCACCTAGGATAAACTATCAAAGAGGTCTTTTAAAGGGTTGTAACGTTAGGTATAGGGATATGAATTACACGGTTTTGTTGGATAAAGGAAGTTTTACTGGTGGCGAGTTAACAATCTTGGTTAATTACATATACAAGATGGCGTTGCTAAGCCAAGACTAGACTCGACTTAAGCTAATAAATGAAAAATAACAAAAACATAAAATGAACATAGAATGAAACGGGATGGCAGTCCGTATGTTTTTTCTCTTTTTCTTTTTCTATTTTTTTTTTTTTTTTTTTTTTTTTTTGCATACACTCTTACCCTACCATCCGAAATAATACATCATAGGGGATGAGAATTCCCCTTACACTTGAATCTTTACATACTTTACAATTAACTAATCTAATGACTCGAATTAAGAAAATTAAAACACTTGGAGTACTTTTAAGATTAACGTACATATGGGGGTAATAAGTGATGTTCTTCCCCATTACTCCACAAAATAAGTACTTACCCATGAGTCCCAATCGTCTCAAAACAATATGTACAAGGATATGACTCGACTTAGCAACCATGTAATCAATTAGAAAGTTAACTTAGGGTTTAACAAGTAACAATAATGCACTAAAAATGAGCGCATACACGGAAGGCTAAGGCGATTTGGTTGTACATTTAAGTGGGGTGTAACAAATTCTTCCTTTAAGTGAGATGCTTAAAGTTAGAAACGAAAAGATAGGCTCGGAGGGGTGTACTAGGGGTATCGTGTACTAAAAATGAGTACAACGCTAAGGGTGTGGGAAAAATTAGTTGACTTAACTAGCCAAGTAATATGACTTAAATGGTCAAGTAATTATAATACAGGTTTAACACAAGGGTGATCCTAATGCCTCTTATCATGTAGTAAATCCTACCACACTAATGTAGTCTCACTAGCGGTCTCGGGATGCATCACTAACGCAAGTTCTAGAATCTAAATGCTACCGGTACACTCATAAGCACTAATAGTAAATGCTTTTCCTATCAAATCTAAAGGCGAACCTCACATTTTTGGGTGGAAAATTTTTCTGAATATACGGTTATGTGCTAGTCATACAATCTCCTATCCATGAGACGCTTGCTATGGCTAAAGTTTCACTCCTAAATGTTGTAAAAAAATTTAAATTTGGCGCTAAAATTGCACTAACAAGTATTTCTCGTAGTTTTATTACACATCTACTATCAAACAAAACAAACTCAAGCGAAAGTGCATATGTAAGGTATCATCTTTTTACCCTCCCCTTACACTTAAGATGAACATTGTCCTCAATGTTCAAGTAAAGAATGTAAAAGTGAAAAAGTAAAGAGAATGAAATCAAATACTCCCCTGATTCGCTCGGTATGGATTTTAGGTTGGCCAGGTTAAATCTTCTTCCAAGAAAACGAACAATCAAAGCTTCCCTTCCAGAATATAAATCATCTCCTTGTCAAACATAACCTGTAAATCCTGACAAAATAGACAAGACAACCTTGCGTAAAATCGGCGGCATCCTATATAAGTTCCTAAATCCTAGAAAACAAAGTAAGATATAATGCTTGTGGAATGAAGTTTGCAGATTTCCTGGAGATTATAAAACTTAATAATTCACAAAAACCATAAGACTCCGTTAGAAAAACAAAACCGGTAAAATTTCCAGATTTTAACTCCTGACGCCGTCAAGAGTAATACTCTGACGCCGTCAGAATGGACCTGCAGAAATTCTTATGTTAAGTTTCCGGAAAATTTCTGGAAAAACTTGGTTCTACTTCCTGGAAAATCCTGCAAAACTTCATTATGACTCAATACAAGCATTTGACTCTAACAAGTACGAATATACATGTTCATTTAATATTGTGGAGAATCATGATCGGTTTGTTTCTTAAAAACATATTTGGGGTTTCCCCTTACACTTATCTTTTGCAAAAATACCTTTAGGTGGAGTTAAGACTAGGCCAAAACAACAAAGTAAAGTATTTCCACTATTTAGTTTAGAAACATGATCTACCAACAATAAAAATAAAGCATGCATACGGAAGCAAATAACAAACAAACAAAATAAAATCACACAAAATCATGGGTTGCCTCCCAAGAAGCGCTTATTTTTGTTTGAGTCACGAGCCTGACTCTACCCTTATTTAACGGAAATAGGTGAGGTTTTTCCTACACTTAGGATTAAGTGTGGGTGAAAGTAGCGATACACACCCTTAGGGTGTGAATATGCCACGTGAGGTGAAGGGGGTGAGTGAATGGCTTCCTTCATCCTAAAATTATCCGGATAATATTGGTTGATGGGTGGGTCGGTTCCTCTTTTGTCTCCTAGAAATAAATCTAAGGATGGGAAGTTATGTAAAGGTTGAGGTTCCGGTTCATCAACATTAGGAAATTCCCTAGAACTAGGAGTAAGGTTATCACTACAAGTATTCAAACCTATATCCTCTAGTGGTGCTTGGTCCAAGGGTTCTACCTCAATTGGGGTTCCTATAGTCTCTTCTACTTCTTCCGGGTCAGTCACGGGCGTTGTATGTGCCTCAAATGATGGTAGGACTTGTGAGGTACTTTGTGGGCTTGGATTGTCCACCTCATCCTCCATTGTACCTAGATTACCTATGTGTTTATTTTGTACTATGATATTAGGTGCCATCCAACTAGGTATCTCAACATGAGTATATTCATCCCCAGACAAACTTCCTGTTTGCTCCTTCAAACTTGTTTTTGATTGATTTGTGATGTTGTTTGTTGGGTTGTCTACTTTATAATAATATTGGGCACAGTCTTCTAAGGTATCCCATGCTTCTTCAGCACTTAATTCCCTAGGGCCCCTATTGGCAAAATCATCAATGCACATTTGGTCACATCGGCTGACACGATAGTAAAAGGTTTGGGTTAGGGATGCTAAAGAGAAACTATGATGAGGGAATTTTCGAAGTAAAATTTTAAAACGAGTCCATGCATCATATATGGGTTCGTCTCGATATTGTTTGAAATTCGAGATTTCAAAAGGGTAGAATGGCCTTTGTGGATGGTGGTATGGTGGATTCGCGTACTCCATAATGGTGAACGGAAGAGTCAATGGAAATTACGAACAAACACACAAAGAAAAAGATAGACTAAAGAAATCCTAAAAATAAAAATAAAATCTTACTAGAATGGAATCTAGCAAGTAGACCTAATAAAAAGAAATTCTAACCTAGACAATAACTATACCCCGGGCTGCGGCGCCAAAAACTTGATGCGTGGAAATCGCAACAGGCTTTACCTCTCGAGGGATCTCGAGAAGCTTACAACCCCCACCAGGCAGTGTACCTGATCGTTGTAGTATAGTATAGTGACAAGTACCGGGGGATTGATCGTTCAGCTTTGGAATAGTGTCACTAGGATTAGAAAGCCTGATTACTAGTTCTAAAGGTGAGGGAAGATTATTTTTGTGTTTTTATATTTTTATGAAAGCAAGTAAAATCTCGGGTTTTGAAGGAGTGGGCGGAATTAGTTGCTATTCAACTAACCCAAAACTAAGATGCAATCAAAATAAAATAGTAAAAATGAAAATAAACTAATTATACTAAGGTTGTGAGCAGTAATTGGAGAAATTGTGTTTACTTAGACTTCACTACTCCCTAGATATCTTTTACACGTTAATTACTTGTTATAATTGCATGGATGACGGATCGTATTCCTTAATACCATTCATGGGGTGGCATACATAACTCCCCAATTCTATGAGCTCTTATCTCCTCCTACACCATGACCCAGCACAACTATAGGGATTGTAAACAGTGGCTCATGCATTAAATACAACCAATAAAGACCTAGTACGCCTCGGTTCATGTTTCTTAAGACATTCAAGCATGTTACCATTTGGAGATCTGCCAGTTTTCTTAAGCCTAACATATAAATCATTCATCCAAGAACAAGAATAAACAAGTAATCAACACATAATCAACATCTAGGTTTCATTAGATCTAAGCAAACACAAGAGAGATCTAGCCTAGCATAATTGAATTGAGACAAGAACAAGATATAGACAACCAACACATAGACATATTGATTGAATTAGAAGAACACTTATCTCAATTACAATGCAAGGTATCAAGGGTTTGGAACCCTTGAAAAACCTGTAAAAGATGCACCAAATTCGTCTTTAGGGTTTCACCAAAACTTCTCTCCTTTTAATGTAAAAACTAGAAAACTATATATAGGAAAACTGGGCTGACGGCGTTAAGACAAACATGTGACGCCGTCACCTCGCCGCCAAATACTTCCTCGGACGGCCTTGATCCACTTATGACGGCCTGTGTGACGACGTCACCACCTACGGTATTTTATTCTTGGTACTTTGACGCCGTCAGGATGACTTTTGACGCCGTCATCAACTACGGTATTTTATTCTTGATGTCTGACGCCGTCAAGGCATTACTCTTGACGCCGTCACCTAGTGTCTCCAGCATGGAAAATTGATACTTTGCCGTTTTCTTCACTTTTATGCTCCAAAAACGTCCAAAATGGCTTCTTTTCCAGAATTCACTCTCCAAGTACCTAAAATCACAAAAGGAACGATTTAGGGCAATATTTGATCAAATAAAGTCAGATTCGGGCTTAAATGACCCCCTAAAAACGGATCATTTTTCGCCTCATCAATGGCTGATGGATGAGGTAAATGTTAACCAAATTACTGTTATTTTATGTACATCAATAGTTTTTCATTTCTTCTTGTTGTCTCATGAACTATGTTTTGCGGTTATGTTGATAGCATATTGACCTATGGGTCGAGTACATGCTGCACTTCAGACCTGATGACGCAGATTGGGCTTTGGTTACTGGTTACTTTGTTCAACTACTTTTGCAAGATTCAATTCCAATATGGTATGCTAACGGTGATAAGTACCAAATTTCATGGGCCGATGTTGAGCAGGTTTTTTTGCCTATCAACGAAAAAGAAAAACATTGGTTTCTAGCATAGTTCGAAATCAGGACAGGGATTGTAACGTTTTATGACAGTGCTCATCAGCAAGAAAAAAAAGGGGTTCTAACGATGAACAAGAGCAGCGTCCTTGGTATGTGAATATGCATGCATGTTTAAAGGTAATTAATAATTTTTCTAAAAATACTTGTTCTTAAAGATCAACCTCTATATGGCCTAAAAATACATTTGATAAAAATACATTGTTATTAGTATACATGTGCTGAAAATACATTTGCTAAAAATACTATGTGATAAAAATACTCTTTGAAACTATAATTTAAGTACAAAAACCATAAATTACATAGGCTTTTAAGTACATATAACCTTCTTGTCAACAAAGTCAACCCCTAAATGTGTAAATTTAGTCTTAAAATATTTCTCACAAGTACAATTAAGATACAAAGCAACAATAACTTAGGTTTATGTGGTTAGGTTTGTAGTAAATGTATTTGTAATATATATACTCTTCCTCTCCCCATTGTTCTACAACCACACCAGCCAAAAAATTTCTTTCACCAGCCCAAAATTTCCATCATGTCTGATAACATTCCGGTTGAAGTTCAGATGAACATTGTTAAAAGGGTTCCTGTCAAGCAATTACTTCAATGTCGAACTGTCTCCAAGAGTTGGAAGGCTCATATAGATACTTTGCACTTCACAGCTAGTTACGGTGTAAAGGTTCCAAATGTTCCATCTCTTGTGTTGTGCTATCGGCAAAGGTATAAAGGGTACATGTGTTTTTTAGATCAAAATTTATCTCGCACAAATGTGCCTACAAACCTGTCTTATTCTGATATGATACCTGTTGGTTACTCCCATGGAGTATTAGGTTTTTCTTATGGTCCAATTGTATCTGACTTCTTGGCTGTTGTGTGGAACCCATCGATCAAAAGGTCGGTTACAGCATATGTGCCTTATGCCACACAATCCAAAGAATTTGAAAAGCGACTATTGGCTTTTGGGGTAAAGCCTGACAACCTTGACCCAATTTTTCTAAAGATTTCATATCCTTTCAATCCTGAAGAACATGAATGGTCTGTCTTGCTTTTCTCATTTTCTTCTAGAGAATGGAACACTTTAGAAAGTCAATTTTTGCCTCGTCAGTCAATTAGACTAAAAAAGGCAAGTCAATGTGTCATTGGTGGCCATATGTTCTGGTGTGGATAAGAGAAATTTTATTCTAATGATGGTAGCATATACAAAAACTACATGATGGTGTCCTTCGACTTGGTTACCCACCGTTTCCAAGAGTTATACATACCAGATGAGTTGTTAGTGAATCTTCCCAAACCATTCTTTGTGTCTAACTTAAGAGACAACATTGTTCTTTCTGGAAACATAATTTATGATGACTTCTACGTTTTCGTGATTTGGCTGATAACGATTGCTGGTGGAAGCATTGCATCTTTTCAGTGTCTACTTAACATACCCACTCTTTGTAAATTTAAATTAATTGGTTTCAATCCTAACAATGACCCCATACTTGAGGTTCAGAACCCGGAAGGATTTGCTACGACTCTTGGAATTCACAACATAGCTTCTGGTACCTTTGTCAGTCTGGGAATTGAAGGAGATGGTGGTTCCTTTTACATCGTCCCCTATTGTGAATCAACTATTCTGCAAACTCATGTTGATCGAACGGATTATGGTCTACGTAATATGTTACTGTATGGTCATGTTTAGAATCTTTTGTAATAGGCATCTTGTCATGTTTAGTATCTTTTGTAATAGGGTCGTACGGTCATGTCGCTAGTCTTTAGCCTTCTGGTCAGTTATGTTTAGTATCTTTTGTAATAGGGTCTTATGAAGTCAATAGGTTATCTACCATTGTAGTTGGGTAGTTATGTAATGACTCTTATCTTTTGTACTAGGATTATGTATGAAATGAAGTTATTGTTATCCTATTATTTTATGTAGCTTATACTCGTATATATGGCTTATTATATTATTATTATTATTATTATTATTATTATTATTATTATTATTATTATTATTATTATTATTATTATTATTATTAATTTTTAAATACTGAATTTATGTTTATATTATTGTGTCAGCTTCAAAATGTAGGCTTGGTTAATTTTTAGTGTAATCTTGTTTATTTTCTTGTAATTTTGTTTTTAAATACTTAATTTTTAGTGTAATCTTGTTTATTTTCTGGTTTATTATTTTTTTTATCCTATAATTTTTAAATACTTAATTTTTAGTGTAATCTTGTTTATTTTCTTTAATATGTTTCCTTTTTGCCTACAGGCTGGACTTCCAATTGTTTTAGAACAAGCCAAAGTGTTTGAAAAGAAACGTATAAATCCTGCCAATTATGCCATCACATTCAAGAATGCACACAACATTCCATCACAAGGAGGCTTGTTTGGTGATTGCGGTATTTGGGTATGCATATGGTTATATCGCTTGGCATATGGAAAGTCGTTGGCAGTGGATAATCCGGTTCAGGCTGCTCTTGCTTACCATGAGCGTATGGCTGACTTCTATTTCAAACACAAAGTGCATAGTTGGTAGGGTTGTCGGGCTGACAACATTTTTTGTAATTCGGGTACTTGGTTTTATGTATTACTATTATATTATGCCACATGTTTTTAACGTTTATCGTTTTTTTCGTTTTAATTATAATGATGGTCACTTTTTAAAATTTTTTTTTCCATTATTCTTGAAGGTTTAACACGATTTTGCATACGAAGTGTACATGGTTTCATGGGAAGTTGTTCCACTTGTTCAGGTACACGTTATCATTTGCTACTACCTGTGACAATATGCCAAACAGTTTTGCACATAAGGCATTACACATAATATCGTTCACAAATAAAAACAATATGCCATAAAGTTTAGCACATAATAATTAAACATAAGACAAGAAATCATCTAAATGATACGCATTAGATGATTCCGGGTAGGAATTTAAGTTGATGGCAGTATTGGATGGTTGACCACCCCATAACGCATCACCCTGGTAAAGGTTGTTTGAGGTTTGGCCAATGCTAGGATATGACTGTTGACCACCCCAAAACAAATCACCCTGGTAAAGGTTGTTCGAGGTTTGCCCGATGCTAGGATATGAAGGTTGAACACCCCAAAACAAATTACCCTGGTAAAGGTTGTTGGACGGTTGCCCGATGATATCATTAGATGCCTCACCCATCCAACTCAGCTCATCCCAATCCTGGTAAATTCTTCCATTCTGAAAATAGTCCTCGTACACATCTGTTGTCGGTTCGACTATTACCTCTCTTTCAGTACCTGTCTTACGTTTGCGATTTCCACTCATATCCAACAACACGGTTCTACTCGCCTATTCTATCACAGGTTCCTGCAACACTGATTTTCCCTTGTTTGATGCTCTTTTGGTGGTTGTACTTTGCTGCACACATACTAACTTTATGACCAAAATGCACACACACACATACACACACACACACACACACACACACACACATATATATATATATACATATATATATGTATACATATATATATGTATACATATATATATGTATACATATATATATGTATATATATATATATATATATATATATATATATATATATATGTATATATATATATATATATGTATACATATATATATGTATACATATATATATGTATATATATATATGTATATATATATATATATATATATATATATATATATATATATATATATATATATATATATATATATATATATATATAAATAATAATAATAATAATAACTAACTTTGTTGCACACATACATATCTAAATTTCTGTCATGTTACAAACTTACCTCTATTCTTGGCAATGGTTGCATACATGATTCACGTGTGTGGCCTTTGTTGCCACACCTGCCACACTTATTTTCTTTCGGTTCTTCATTTTTTGATCGAATACGGTCTTTGTTTTTTGGTCTTCCCGATTGTCGTTTAACCATTACCGGAGGCAAAACCTTTTGCAGGTTACCGGGATTAACCCAATCGGCTTCATCTGCCAGTGGAAAGACCAGTTCATTGTATGTTCCTTTAAGGTTGGTTTTTGTGAACCACGGTAGCGCCCATTGGTTACAGTCGGTCAAAGCTTCTGCCTTACACACAGCACACACGTGACCACACGGTATACCCGAAAGTTGCCATTGCCTGAAATTGCATGAAATTACATATATGAAAGTCAGAAAGAAAAAATAATAAAATGTAATCAACTTGTATATATAATAAACATGTTGGTAATACATACTTGCAAGTGCATTCTCTTTTTATGAAATCGACTATATGAGAATTATAAGTGTCTAACACTTGGTACACAGCACACATGGCAATGCCTCTAACTTCCCAGTTAGCACTCTTTAGCATTCTGTCTTGCACCTTTGCTGCTGCCCATTTTCCAAGTACAAATTCTGGTGCGTCTACATAATTATAAAGAAAAAAAATTGTTATTATTTCACTGTAAAAAATGTACCATGCAAAAATTATTTTATTAGTAATTCAGATTATAGAAACACCAAATATTTACCTTGATATTTTTCTCGTCGTTCAAAATACCAGTTTTGTAACAACTTTCTGTATACTCCAGGAGATGTGTTATTGGAACCTTTCGAACTAGTCTCGTTAAACTGTTAATTGATTCCGCACTGTTAGACGTCAAGTAATTGTATCTATTTCCTTCACAATATGCCCGTGACCACTTTTCAAAACCTGCTTCTTCCAGTTTTTTACCGCTTTCGGTCTAACAGCGCGAAGCTCTTCGATTGCTTTGTGAAAGTTTTCGACCGTATAAGATTTGCACGCCTTCCAGTATATATACTTATCCCTATCGCTGCTCAAATTGCAATTCATTTGCAAGTGACGGCAACAATTGCCATGAAAGCAATCTGGGAAAACTTTATTACACGCTTGGATAATCGATTGATGTCTGTCAGAAATACTTGCCAATCCAGGAACTACACCGATGCTCTCTTTCAACTTGGTCAAAAATATTGTCCATGCTTCACCTGTCTCTCCTTGTGCCACACCTGTAGCAATTGGTATGATTTGGTTGTTACCATCCATACCAACAGCAAGAAAGTTGGTACCTTTGTATTTTCCTTTAAGATGCGCCGCATCAATAATCAACAACGGCCGCATGAAGGCTATGAAACTCCGAACCTAAATGAGTAACCATGTGTTAGTTTCGATTAATGTAAAAGGAACAAAGTTTAAACTAAATTATTAAAAAGTATATAAATATTTAACTTTATATTCTATATAAAAGCAACTCTTACCGCAACACCAAATGCTATAAACACCGACTTAAATCTTCCTGCCTTGTCTGTTTCAATGTGTGTTACCGTCCCCTTGTTTGCTATATTTAAATTGTGACAATAATATGGAAGCTGCTCAAACGAATCCTCAGGTGTCCCATTTAACAACTCAAACGTTAAATTCCTTCCGCCCCATATTCGTTTGTAAGAAAGGTCTACTTTCCAATCAACCTTAATATCTTTTTGTATATCCCTCACCTTGTATGTTCTGGTATTGTCTTTCATTTTTTCGTAAAGTAAATGACTTAATAATTTCATTGTAGCATTACGATGATTAGGACATAGTTTAGTTCATGAAAATGTGTGCACGTCATTTACGGTGGATACATAGAATTTACTACCCACTTTTATTTTGCGAGTGTATATACACCAGTGGCAACCATCGTTTCTGCATTTCACGTTGTACCTCGTGCTTTCATATTTAATAACTACATATTCAAAACTTTCAAGTAATGATTTCTTGCCTATAGCAAACATGCATTCTTGCTTATTATAAAATTCCCGAAACTTGTAAAATCTAGTATCACTTGTAAATGATTTTAAATGAGGCTGGATTTGTTTAATAATTGGAGTCGGGGCCTTGGGTGGAATGGGAATATTTTGAAATGAGTTCTTTTGCCATATCGGAACCGAATCAGGTTTGGTGTGAAATGAAAAATCTTTAACTTTTTGGGTGGGATGATGTAATTGTATAGGTAACAATGGAACATTAAGATCGAATGATATATTATTAGAAGCATAAGATGATTTTACCTCCGTTGGTTGTTCCGTGATTGATATGAATAATTTCTGAGTCTGGTCGTTTTTAGAACAAACATCATGTATGAAATATTGGACATCATCATCGTCAACAATGTCCAATGACATGGAACCATCCTTGTAAAACAACTTTACATCACATGTTCCTATCGCCTTGGCAGCGTCCACCTTTTTCTTGATGTAGGCCACAAGGTTATTGTAACTGATGTCTTTAGGTAGTTTAACAACATTCTTTGACCCTGGATGTACTAAAACCACCTTAAACTTAGACGTGTCTTCATTACTCATTTTTACTATTTTTTTTTTAATTTCCAGAAAACAAACATGAACTATTTGCTAATGCATTCAGTTTCAGTTTTTATTTAGTTATCAATATACATTAGAACATTAGGGAATTAAATTGTAAGAAACCCCATTATGTACTTGTTCATTTATGTCATTGTACTTAAATGTGTCTAGTTACAAAGTCGCCCAAAGACCATAAAATTGGTCAACTTTCAAGTCGCCCAGGTTACCCACCTTATGTACTTGTACATTTAAGAAAATTGTACTTTTTAGCGTAACTGGTACATGTACATTAATACAAGTCAATTTTACTCCAAGTCGCCCAAGTTACCAACTTTATGTAATTGTATATTAATATCATTCATATACTTTATGTAATCTAATATTGTTTTTATTTTTTTTATTTTTTTTAAATTTTTATTTTTTTAGGTATGGACAAAAGCATCTTCGAAACACGTCGTTGGATATGAACTCGTGGTGGAAATATTTTGGTGACATTGCTTTTAAAACAGTTTCACATCACACTTGTAAGGAATGTTTATGTAAAATGGCATGATAATACTCTAGTAGGTCGCCCAAAAAAAGTTAATTGAATTAGCTACCGTTTGTACTTGTTCATTTACTATGATCAACCATATCATGTACTTTGTATTTAAGGATACTTCTTTTTGAATATAAGTACTTTCCCAGATTTCCTTTTCATTGTAGGAAAACAATTCAGGAAAAGTATTCATGTCTTCCTCTTCTAGTACGTCATACAATAGGAATCAGTACCAATTCCAAGATGTCGCTAACATGACGCATTGCAACTGTCGGCCTCCTTATCCACTACCTGTCAAAGTTTCTTGGTCACAAAAAAACCCAGGAAGAAGGTACAAAGCATGTCCGGCGAATATATGTAAGGTTTATGGTTTTTTAGACCCCGAGCTCCCGTCACAATATTACAAAGACTTGTTTTGGCGAGAGCATGAAGAGAAAAACTCACTAATAAATCAACAGGGAAGTTTTGTGGCGAACTTGGAAGATTCAATACAACAACTGATTGCAATGTTCGAAAAAGAGATGAAGGAAGTGAAGGCTAAGACAAAAGTTCATGAAATAATTATGTTAATGTTAGGTTTGGTAGTTGTAATCCTTTTCATTGTGTTGTGTTTGTTAGAGTAGGTTTAATGATTCTCATGAACTCAAGTCATGTTTTCAATGTTTTCAATGTTATGATATGTATGCTTTTGGAAATAAACAACTTTGTAACTTATATGATAATAACTGGTAATCTACCATTAAATAACTAAACAACCTCCACATTATCCACAATAATGTCATGTTACATTCATATCTTACAAGTTTACTATGGGGAATATTGCACCTTGTATTTCCAGAAGTAGTCCGCCATTCGCTCACGATAGGCTATAGCTGCTAGTGTAGGGTTGGCCAATTCTAATGACATATTATTCGCCAAACGATAAAGGATTATACATACCCATACTCCGCAGTCACCATATAAACATCCTTGTTTCGGGACAATCTTGCAGTCTTTCCAGGTTATCTCATAATCGTCAACATCTATTCCTTTTGCATCCAATACTCCTTGTTCATTAAGATAATTTGCTAAATTATTTGCAAATGCCTGTGGCATGGTTTTCTTCTACCATTCTCTTCTTCTAGAATATTTAGGAAGCGTGTCGTATAGAGTTATAACACCTGTACGTATATGAAGCTCCCCCGTCGCCCAGTGAGAACTGGGCTCATTAATTGGAAATAGAACCTACATTTTAGCATTAAAACAGTTTACAGTAGTAAGAATATAGGAATTAAAATTAGAAATAAAAAAAAAATGCTAAAAACATAAAATTATTAAGACCTTTTCCACATCAGACCAAGCCACTGGATATTTACAACCATTCGCCCAATAGCTTCGTATGCTATTGTCCATGACTTGTGGACTAAAAAAAGAACCGGAAATTGCCCAATTAGCATCATGTGGTCGGAATGTCTACATCAAGTCAACCCATACGTCTATGTGCTGTTTTTTAAAAAGAACCGGCAATTGCCCAATAAGCCATCTTCAGTTAATACCATATTAAACAATGTACATACAAACTTTACGTACCTCGTCCCGAAGCCATCCATCGCTGCACTCATCTAAAGCTAATAGAGATTTCCAAAAACGGATATCAGCAAACGTGTCTTCGTTACCCCAAGGGAAAATGAACTTAATATAAATGTCGTTCTCAAGAAATTCTTTTATCGAAGGCAGTACAATACAATTGCTTTTCTGTTTCCTTCCCCTCGCATATCTTACCAGGTTCTAAAAATGAATACATAAATATCACATTACGATACTAATGATGAAATGATGACATAATTTAGCAAATAAGCAGTCTGGGTGCTCAGCATGCACTCATAATGGGACAAACAAAAATGGAGCATGCAGCCCTATGAAACAAGATCTAATCTAGCAAATAAGCATTGTTCCTTAAAGCGAGGCGTATTGGCTTTCCAATAAGCCAAGATTTAGGTTGTGGGCCCCACTATGGAAGCCAGGATATGCAATTGAAAATTGGTGTTTTGATCAAGGTTTGTGTTGCAGGGCAACCCTTTGCCCTGCAGCCCACTTTAAGCTAGCAAATAAGCAAGAAATAAAAATCTAAAAAATAAGAACAAAGCTGATTCCTAAAGTTGAGGTGGGGGATTATATCATGTAAAAAACTCAAGGTCTGAATCCTTACAGAAAAATCACTAAAATTCCCACAAAATTGGGTATGTCCCTAAATGGTGAATTTTGACTCTTTAGAATTTTTAGTAAAGTTGACTAATTTCAGATTTGGTTCATCCTAGATGATTGAATAAGTTATGCTATCCCTAAATGACCCTAAATTAACCACCATAAACTACTTTTGATTCAATTAAAGTTTTTGACTCCCCAAAATTTCAACAGTTAAGCTGATGTGGGATTTGTATGCAATTTTGACTTTTCCTAAAAAAGTGACCAAGGCAATAGTTTTTCTGAGCTATAAAAGTGACCAAGGCAATTTTGACTTTTCCTACAAATAACAACTACCAGCAAATCAAATTAATTCCAAACACCCCTTATGTTTTCACGATAAATGTGGTAATTAAACTTGTATATACCTCTACAAATGGTTCCAATGGTGGTAGTTGCAAAGCATCACCGAAATCAGGAGGGGATATGTTTTCATGATTAATTCTTTGTGAAAGCCTTCTCAAGACTCTTGGAGTAGTGTCTGGAGGTGATGTATAAGGGGACCTGTTAAATTTGCCTGGGTTCCTCTTTCGTTTCAATCGGTTGAAGATAGATCTTACATCATTAACTAGTACAACGTTGATGTCAGTCGACAACATATTTTGTGCCTGAAATAATTTACAATATAATCAACACATGAATAAAGTATTTGCTGTAAAGAATCTAGCGAGTGTGAAGACTATACAATCGTTTTTAATGGTACTCATTTAACAATAAAATTACCTGACTGGTATGCTTGTCAACATCCACATCAATGTAAATAACTTCGTCTGCATTGTCACCACCATTTCCCCCGTCTCCTTGTGGTTCTCCTGGTTCCTCACCCACATTCCCAGCCCCCTCCTTTTCAATGCCGTCCTCTTTAGCCGTTGCTTCTCTCATTTCAACCCCCTCCTTTTCAACATCCTCAGTTTCGTTTTTATCAACATCCATATCCATCAAATCCTAGAGAATAAATAAAATAATCACAGCCGCTTAAAAATGAAGTAATACCCTAAATAAATACCTACTGTAACTATGCAGTGAATGTATTTTAGTTAATTAAATAATATAAATACATACATAATGTCCTGTTTCAACTATGTCCTCAGCCGGTTGTTGTTGTGTACTAGCGGTTGTAGGTTCCAATTCTGACGCATCCTTTGTATCCTAAAAAAATTACAAAATGAAAAACAAAATAGTCTCAATACGAGTAAAACAATATAATACAATAGTAAATAAATTTGGTAATATTGTAAATAGATACTTACTTCATGAGGTGTTAGTTCAAATTCGGAGAAGGCAGCATTCAAATTCGGCAAGGAAAAAAAATCACACCTATTGTTAGTGTCAACTTGCATAAACTCGGTACAACGATCAGTAGACGATTGGAATGTGGCTTTCATAAGTTGTGTCATTGGTCCTTGAAACGCTTCTGTATCCGTATAAAACAACTTATGATCATCATCTTGAACAACACTGGGCTTATTTGATGTGTCGCCATCCACATCTGGGAGAAGAGTCTGAAATACAAAGATAAGGAGACAATAAATTGCACACAAGCGTTATTCATACCAATTACGCTACTATAAAGAAAAGGAATTAAATATAATTTGTATTCATACCTTATTGTCACATACAACATCTTGGGTCTTTTCATCACAGACTTCCAAACCAGTTGTGTCGGCATGCACATCTTCGGACTTTTCATCATAGACTTCCAAAGTTGGTGTGTCGGCATGCACATCTTGGGACTTGTCATCACAGACTACCGAATTTTGTTCAAATCTCACTCCTAACACATCCTCAAGCACCCCGATCCTTTTTTTTAGCAATATCTAGCTTAACTAATAGGTTTGAGACATCAACGTCTCCAACATGTTCTTCAATGCCTCCTACTGTAGACTTAATAGACCTAAGCTCACTTTCAATTTGATCTCTATCTAACCTTTGTGACAATTCATCCTGTACATGATGTTCATTAGGACCCACTTCATCCTTGTCGACTGTTTCACCCTCAACATGATGTTCATTCGGTCCCACTTCATCCTTGCCAGAAACAGTTTCAATCTCTATATGATGTTCATTCGGACCCACTTCGTCCTTGCCGGAAACAGTTTCAACATAACCATCAGAAATATCAGTTTTTGGGCATGTTTGCCCAATCTCATGATGAATACAATCCTCTTGAAACACTCCTGATCCACCACCATCTCCAGTAGCATCTACACTCCCACCAACGCCTGCACCACTTTCATTTCCTTCTCCACCATGGTCATCAATGTTTACATCAGCTTGTGTACCAACCTCTGTTGCAGCATCATCATCAGCATTACTAGAATCGTTGGGCATGTTAATGTAACCTTCATCAGCATCACCATCAACATCAGGTTGTACAACTGTCACTGGCTCAACCGACATGTTTGTTGCATGAACAAGTGTAACTTGCAACTTTAGTCCTCGGATATATTCCATGCTACGAATGTACCATAGACGGAATGCCTCATCGTTTCTTGGAATCCATTGCTTTATTGGTTTAAAAGCCTACATGATAAAATAAGGTATGAATACAAATTAAAGGCAATATAAAGAAATATACATAACAAATGAGCGGGTTTATACAGGGTTTGTTTACCGGATCAAATAGCATCTGGTAGTGTTTTTTTTTTCAAAGGTTTTAAATCCTGACCATGCTAGACCACGTGGGATTTTTTTAGAATCTTTGCTCCACCATTGCATGCTATTAGGGAATGTTTCCAAAATCCATATCTGAAAAAAGGATCAAGGCCACACAAAAAAAAGCGTTAAGGCAAACCTAAATAAGCATTAACGCAAACCTAACAAAACGTTAACGTAAACCTAAATAAGCATTAACGCAAACCTAACAAAACATTAAGCAAACCTAAGTAATATAAGCAAACCCAAACACTGAGAAACAAACAGTCCAAACAGATAAGCTTGTGAAGCAACTTCTTAATTTAAGCCATGAAAACATCAAATTTATTTGTATGCTGATGTAATATACTTAATTAAACACAGAAACTCAAGCATGAACACCAACAACCCAAAATCCACAAGATGATATAGTAAAACTAATAGGCTAAGTTAGACAGATTAAAACTAATAGGCTAAGTTACACAAGATGATATAGCAAACGGATACTCACCACAGGCCAAAGGAAGGACTTGCAGCCCACTGTGGGACCCACAAGTATAATCAGGGATCTAATATGAAGGTTGATCCTAAAGGTTGGACTGATAAGCTTCAAAATAAGCTAATGTTCATCAACTGGGGCCCACTAATGAGGTCTGTTATAAGCCTCTCCTTTATTTTCACATGTTCATAGAAAGCCGTAGCTCTTGTCTGTGTTGGTTCATAATAGGCGCTCACTTATGGTATCTTTCAGTTATAATCTTACGAAAGCAGTGTACTGATATGAATTAATAAATGCGAGGTTGATGCAGTGGCAGCTTGCAAAGGTTGGGCTCAAGTGAGATTGAAACGTCCCAATCAAGCTGACTAATAAAAAATTTAGGAACCGGTGAGACCTATAATATGTAGTCAGCATATTGGCCTACCAAGAGACATGTACAACACAGTTTATGTGCATTGTTAAAGTGAGTATAATGCCCATTGAAACGGAATGTGAATGAAGTTTCAAAACCTTGGATGGATGCAAGGTAGCATACTCATCAGTCGTTATGAGCTGCCAAGTTATTATAGTGGGGAAACGATTTGAAGACAGTGCAAACTATTAAGGAACTTCAGGTACTAAAGTACTAAGAAACTCTCTCTCATTAGGATAGTGGCATTTAGAAAAAAGGACACTATGTTATTAAAGAGGGAAACACTGAATATATGGAATGCAAATTACTCTAGCCCTATCTATACGGACCTTAGTCCTTAGCATAAGGAGTATCTAATAGCAATCACACAAATGAGCTATGTTCAGAATATTGTGTATACAATCAGCGAAGCAGGTGTTATAGAACCCAGAGATGTGTTCATGTGTGTGAAGTAGGGATCGAGTTACATTAACAACACAATGATTGTGTGCATTAAAGGAAAGCCAACAAAGTAAGACGGAATGCAGTTCATAGAGTTTATCTGTTTATAGCAGACACATTGCTAAGAGGTGCTGAAGTAAATTGACGATGTACAGACATTGAAGCTCAAGGGAAATAAAAAAAATCTAGTTCAATAGTCTACTGGTGTGACCTTATATGCAACAAGAATGATGGTATGAAGCGGCAGGACACAACATACTGGTATGCATACAGAAGAACTAAAATAAAGGGCTAAAAACTTTACACTTACTATTATGGAATGAGAGATTGATGGTGTCCACAGGTGATGTGCATCTAAATGCCCCAAGTAAATTACTCTTAAGGAATGAGAGATTGAAATAGTAGAAAAGCTTTAGCGAATATCAACTCGACATTTTGATTTGATCGAAATAGTTATGACCATTCCGTTGCAGCTTCTCCCAATATTTTATGATGTTACCACTTACATAATTTATGATGGATAAAACAGAAGAAAAGAGAAAAACATAAGGAGTTTCCATTTGGCAAATAGTTATTCTGTGTGACCTCATCAAATTGAGACAGTTGGGAGAGCTGCTGGTGCAGGGGAGGTTACTTCCCCTGCAAGTGTGTTTTGGGAAATGTAGGGCCCACAAAAAAATTATAAAAATACAATGACAATGGAACTACAAAGTTTACCTGGTATATTTTACACACAAGAAGTTTCAAAGCCTAAAACCTAACACAAAATTCCACAAAATTCTTGCAATTTTTGGAAAATCTGAGATATGCAAATTTGACTTTTAACATAAACTGCTAGGTTTGACTTTGATGAACTTTAAACTTAATCTAATGACTTAAAATGAAGTTTTAGGCTAAAATGAAACTAAATTAAGCTAAAGTAACTACATTTGAATGGATTTGACAAGATAAGATCCTAAAAATCCTAACAGTGCATTCCTAAGGTGGGATTTAGAGTGACTTTGACTTTTTACACTAAAACCTCTAAATTTTATGTTTAATTTACACTACTTTGACCTAATATAAGATGTTTAAACCAAGAGTTACCCCTGGAACACAGGATACAGTGGTCAAAACCACTAATCCAAACACTCCCTTAATGATATGAAATTGTGATAATCAAGGGTTGTACCACCCTCTTTGTGTTGTGACACGAAAATTACAATTGTAAAAGTGTCGCCTGCTTGCATAGGGCATCATCTGATAGATACTTCATTGGTAAATTAGGCTGTGACACGGGTTCATGAAACAGGGTTGTAAACTAGCCAAGTAAGCATGAGTAAAGCTCGAGCTCGGCTTGCTTCAAGCCTTAATGTGTACAGCTCAAGCTAGGCATGTGAGTAATTCTATAGCCTTATGTGTCAATCTTGACCTTGGCTACACCACCACTGTCTTGTACCTTTTCATGATTGTTATATCGCGCGTGTTTACTTCTAGATTAAACAAAAAAGGTTTTTAGGTCAGGCCTATTTTTTGACCCTACAGATAAGCACAACAAATATGTATGCAGTTTTGAATTCCATAAATCACACTAGAAAACCGACATTAACATCATTCAAATAAAAATTGTGAAATTGTGATATGGAACACATATACAGTGGTCAAAACCACTAATCCAAACACTCCCTTAATGATATGAAATTGTGATAATCAAGGGTATTTACTCATTCATGTCATGTTTTTCACACATAAGGTTATGTAATAGGCTAAGTTACACAGATTAAAACAAATTTTGCTTGTAAACAATAGTTAATCTTAAACTAAATATGTTATAAGGAATCGTACACAACAATTTAAATATCAATGACTAGATATATTAAGCATTTCTCACCTTGAGTGCCTATACAAAGCCATACAAATTGTAAGTTTGCTCTTTCTTTGGGGATTTTTTTTTTTACGGCCTTCTTTGTTTGAGGCTTATCAGCCTTTTTGGCTTCGGCAGCGATATGCTTCTGTACAACATTCACCGTTCTTTTGTACAAGTGTGCCCACATATACTCCCCCCACGGATACGAATTCCAAATAGAAAAGTCCTCAACCATTGCCAACAAATGGTCCGGGATGTAATACCTTAATTCACGCCCAATGAATACACTCGTTGCAATGACCAACAAACACACCCTAACTGCATCCTCATCCGATAATGCGTCCCATTCTTCACCAGGTTTCAACATTGCAAACAGCTGCTCACCCTTTATTTTCTTAGTCCTACGGGATTTGTTTTGAGGAAACAATCTATCATAGAATGGACTATGTGGTAAACCATGAACATCAATAAAATGTTCACTAGGGACATGCCCAAAAACAAACCCAGTTATCATACAAAATTGTTCATGGCCAAATTCAAGCACGTTATCACCTATTTTAAAACTAAGGGAAAGGCAATCCTCACTTTCATCAACACTAACCTGATTTTGATAAAAATAATTTAGCAAATGGGTATCAGCAGAAAAAGGGGGGGGGGATGTCTAACCATGGCCCAAATACAGTGGCCCGAAACAAGATTGCCCTATTAGTATTCAACAACCCTCTAATTATTGTAATGTAATCTAATCTAGATCTAACTGTTACCTTCGCGTCAGCCATTAGAATATGGTATCAAGTAGGGTTTGAGTTGTAGGTATGGCGAGGGGTTTTAATTGTGGGCGAGAAGGTTTCTTATAAAATGTGGGCGAGATGGGTTGCATTCCTCAAAGATGAAAGGGAACGATCAAAGGGATGATCATATGAGTGATTTTGTGTGTAACCGAAAGATGAAACGGATGATTTTAGTGTTTATGTGTGTGTGTGTGATAGTGTGTGTAAATCAAGTATAAAAGTGTATTTTTAAAAAGTGTACTATTATTTAAAAGTGTATTTTTAAAAAGTTAAATCAAGTATAAAAGTGTATTTAAAAGTGTATTTTTATAAAAGTGTACTATTATTTAATAAAAAAAAGATTAGTGGGACCAAGTCGCCTAAGAATAAAGATAAGTGGGACCCAGTCGCCCAAGTTTATTGTACTATTAATTAATAAAAAAAGACCATAAATTTTCGGAAAAAGACAAAATAATCAGGTCGCCCAAGAAATGTGGGTCCCAGTCGCCCAAGAAGTACACTTTGATAGTTGTACTATGAAGGTACAAGGTGGGGCCATGTATAGGGACACATGTCACTATATTACACCATCCGCCCAAATTTTGGAGGTGACCTTCTCCCGTTGGGGTATTTGGAGAAAACAAGATTTTGTGGGTTATTTAGGGTGAAGACCCTTGTACTTTTGGGGTATTTGTGGGATTTTCCCTTGTTCATGTTCGTTAGACTAAGGTGGTGTTTGTTTATTAAGAGGGTCTGAGTCTTGAATTTGAAACACACGTCTGAATCTGAATCTGATGCGTAAATGTCTGAATCTGAACGAAGAAAAAAAAAACTCATGTTTGAACGGGATTTTTTTTTTTTTTTTTTTTTTTTTGGTTATTTTGTGTCAACAAGAGGCATTCAGACGCGTTAAGACACCCTTTCAAGTCTTGACCATTAAAATCTAACTGCATCTGAACGCGTCTGAAAAAAAAAAAAAAAAAAAAAAAAAAAAAAAAAAAAAAAACCGGTCTGAACGGGAAAAATGTCTGACCGATTCAGACATAGTGCCCATTCAGAGGCGTTAAGAGGCGTGAAGAGGCTGGAAAAAAAACAAACGCAGCCTAAGTTTAATCGAATAAACGAACGGACAAAAACATCTAAATGGACGATTTTTTCTTTTTCATGCCAGTTCGTTAAAAAAAAAGTGTGTTTGCATTTGCTTATGTTTGTTCTATAAGACGCTAAACGAACGAACATGAACAAAATTTACTAAAACAAGCATAAAATGTTCAAAATACACAAAACTTTTGGTTTTTGTGTGTTTGTTCGTTTTTTTAAGTATACGCATTTATTTTCGGTATACACATTTTAATAAAAGTATATAATAATAAGATACACACATTTGAATTTTGAATATAAGTAAAAGTCAACAAACGAATATTAACGAACGCATAATCAAAAGTTTATGAATGTAAACGAACAAAATTTTTGTTCATGATTGTTCGTTTAATGTTCATGTTCGCCTATTTAATAAATAAACCAATTTTTTACCGCATGGTTTATGAAATGTTTGATGAATGTTCGGTTCGCTTATAGTCCTACTGATCCAAGTATTATTAATATGTGTCAGCTCACCGAAAAAGAGGTCGAGGATTCGAGTTTCAACTGTAATTGATGACGAATAGTCTATATTTGGGCCACAAGCCCAAATAATAAACATCATAAAGGCCCAAACCCACCATGAGTGGGCTGTTATAACAATGACTTAGGCCGCATTATAAAAGGGATTGGGCTCACGTAGACCCAAGCCTAACTAAACTATTTATGGTCTAGATAAGGATCTTCTATTTACGGATAAAGATCCTTGGACCGGATAAACACCATGCGTGCGAAACGTAAGGAGCACGAAACTTACGAGGGTTCTGCGCCTATATAAAGAATGACATGATTCTCATTAAAGGTACAATCAAAAACCCTAACTCTTCACTATAACCCTAAAACCGATTACTTACTCTTACGCAGGAGGATAATCATGGGAAACAATCCCACGATAAGCCTAACGGTATTTGTTTATTTTCTTAGTGCGCAGGTTTCAAGTATTAAGAGCTAATTGGTACGAGAGTAGGAGCCCAAATGAGGAACGCCCAACTTTTGTATCAACAAGTGGCGCCATCCGTGGGACCCTACACTAAGAACTAGAATGACGAAGAACAAAAACTCAAGCCAGCGGAGTCCGCAGTTGGAAAAAACACGTGACCCTCAGAGGAAGAACCATCAAGATTCGACCTCTAGGCAGGCCTCTGGAACAACCAGTACGCCTGGTCACCAAGAAACGGGACCAACCCTGCCTCTCCCAGCGGTAGAATTGCCTACAAGGACTACTCAAACCACCACGGTGGTCCCAAGCGTTGAAGAACTTCAGCGCACCCTCATCAGTACTCCCCACCAAACGACACCTATTGTAGACAACATTGTGCCGCCTGGCGTGCCCAACCGAGATAGGGCGCCCAATGTTGAGGCAGAAATTCTTGCAGCGGATGAGGACGCACCTGACCTAACATTAAGTAATTTTGTATCCCAAAATTACGAAACCCTAACCACCCTCATGCAAGAAGAAGCAAGGAGAAGGTCAAGTATGAGCCTGCAAGCCCGGCTCAACTTTGGTCCTGAACGCGAAGTATCACCATCGCGCCACCAAAGAGGAGGACGCGAAAATAATGAAAGACGTACCACTATCCATGATAGACTTGGTACGATATCTGATTCACAATACTCAGAGGAATATGAAGATGGCGATAGGCGCACCAATGTTCATTCCAGACTTGGTAGCCGAATGATACAAGACAGACTTGGACGTCAACATTCACCAAGCGAAGGCTCCTCCAGGTCTGGGAGCAAAAGAATTCACGACAAATTAGGGAGGAGAATATCCCCAAGTGAAAGCCCCTCAAGCTCTTCCTCCGACGGAAGCCGGTGCAAGCGCCGCAAAAGAGATTACTCTTCCTCCAGTGACTCCTCGGACAACGAGGATAAAGAAACAGGACACTAGAAGTCCAGAGGAAGACGTCGCAAGGAAAAAGACGAAGACATATCTCTTCCGTGGCGTCGCCATAAAGTTGATGCCTTTACAAGACGCATCAGCGACTACTCTGATCATAAGAAAATGCGCATGCCCACTAATGTTAAAACATATGACGGGACGGGTGATCCTGATGATCACCTAAAATTTTTTGAATCCGCCGCTACTATCGAAAATTGGCCACAACCTGTGTGGTGTCATATGTTTAACTCCACGTTAGTAGGGAATGCGCGCACATGGTTTAGCAAGCTTCCACAAAGGAGCATAGGCGGGTTTGAAGAGTTGCGAAAAGCATTCCGCTTAAACTTCACCCAGAGAAAGAAGTGCACTAAAAACCCTGTTGAACTAGCCAGAGTAAAACAGCATCAAGGGGAATCAACCAGTGCTTATATGGAACGCTTTAAAGATGAGTGTATACATGTAAAGGCGTGTCCTGAAGTCCTAAAAGTTTCAGGGTTCATGAATGGGATCAATAACCCAGAACTCATTAGGAAGTTAAACGACAAGGTTCCCCAAACCTTCGATGAACTAATGAAGTGCACAAGATCCTTCATCCAAGGAGAAGCAGCTGTTGCGGACAGTAAAAAAGGCTACTCAAATTATAGGCAACAAGAACAGCCTAGGAGACAATCCAATGATCAGAGCAGCAACCGCAGCAAGAATTATCGCAGTCAGGGAAGTGGACGAGATAATAACAAGTATACCCCTCTCACAAAGACTCCGAGGGAAATATTTGTAACAGAAGGCGCAAACTTCCCAAAACCTCCACCAATGCGCACCCCAGAGGACAAGCGTATAGGGAATGGATACTGCGAATACCATAGCCAAAAGGGCCATACAACCAACGAGTGTGTCCAGCTACGACAACTAATTGAAAAATTAGTAAAGGAGGGTAGAATGGATCACCTTGTAAAGACCATTAAAGAAGGGAAGGACAAGCAAAGGAATGGAGGCAATAAAGAACCTCCCAAAGATAAAGCAGACATCATCTACATGATACAGTCATGGTAACGCAAGACAAAGCAAAAAGTCAGTCAAAAGTTCTCTTCAGAAAATGAGATATCCTTCCCCACTCTAGCTGCGGACAACGCAATAATAGAGCCACTGACCATTGAGATACATACTAGGGGACACGACGTTAGCCGCATGTATATCGATGGAGGAGCATCCGCAGATATTATGTATGAACATTGCTTTAAAAGGCTACGACTTGAGATACAAAGTCAGTTGATACCCGCCACGACGTCGCTGACTGGTTTCACAGGAGAAAAGATATGGCCTATGGGGCAATTACGCTTACTTGTAGTTGTGGGCGATGAACAACACTATACAGCAACGTGGATAAACTTCATGATAATCAAGTCTCCTTCACCGTACAACGGCATCATTGGAGACCTGGAATATCATCCATGCGCGTTGTACCATCCACAGCACATGGGATGCTCAAATTTCCAGTAGAAGGAGGGATTGTCACCCTTTACAATACCACAATGCCACCTAAGAATGTAACGCAGTAACAAGTGAGGTGGAGCATATTCCAGAACAGCGCACAGCAAAAATACCAAACTTAAAGGTCGCTATTCATCCTGATTACCCAGATCAACAAATATCGATTGGAGGATCTTTATCTGACAAAGGTAAAGCAGCTATGTGCGCACTCTTGCAAAAGAACCTGAGTATCTTTGCATGGGAACCAAAGCACATGACTGGAGTGCCATGCTCTATTACGGAGCACAAGCTACAAATCCGACAAGGATATCCCCCAATACGACAGAAGAAGCGCGGCCAGGCTCCAGATCGAGCAAAAGCCATCCTGGAAGAAGTACACAAACTTGTAGACGCAGGCATTATGCGCGAAGTATACTATCACGACTGGCTCTCTAATCCAGTATTGGTAAAGAAGAGTGATGGCAGTTGGAGGATGTGCGTGGACTTCACGGACCTCAATAAAGCATGTCCACAAGACTGCTACCCACTGCTAGAGATAGACTGAAAGGTAGAATCCCTGTGCGGATATCCCTTTTAAATGCTTCCTAGACGCATACAAAGGGTACCATCAAATTCAGATGGCAGTGGAGGATGAAGAAAAAACAGCCTTCCACACAAGTCAAGGGGTCTATTGCTACACAAAAATGCCTTTTGGTCTAAAGAACGCGGGAGCAACATACCAACGATTGGTGGATATGGCTTTTGAGAAACAAGTAGGTCGCAACTTGGAAGTATACGTTGATGACCTTGTCATCAAGAGTCACACAGAGGAGGAATTGGTGCGCGACATCGAGAAAACGTTCAAAACATTGGAAAAAATAAACATGAAGTTAAATCCCAAGAAGTGCACCTTTGGCGCGACAGAAGGCATGTTCCTTGGGTATCTAATAAAACCTGATGGTATCAAGCCTTGCCCAGAAAAAACCAAAGCTGTTATCGACCTCCCTTCACCGCGCACACTGAAAGAAGTCCAGTCATTAAACGGAAAGCTAGCTGGGCTAAACCGTTTCTTATCTAAGTCAGCAGAAAAATCACTCCCTCTCTTTAAAACACTCACGAAGTGCACAAAAATGGGAGACTTTCGTTGGACTGAGGAAGCAGAGGAAGCCTTCCAACAGCTAAAACAACATCTGGCATCACTTCCCAAACTTGTTGCACCGCGACCAGGGGAAGAGTTGATCATGTACTTATCTGCAACCCATGGAGCAGTCAGCGTAATACTATTGACAGATAGGAACTCCATCCAAACACTCATATACTTTGTAAGCAAGGCATTGAAAAAGACAGAGACTAACTAGCGCCATGGAAAAACTGGTCTTAGCTCTAGTATTCGCAGCTAAACGACTGTGCAGATACTTTCAGGCGCACCCAATAGCTGTAATCAGAGACCAGCCTATCAAACAAGTTATCTCTAAACCTGACGCATCAGGACGGCTACAAAAATGGAGTGTGTTGTTGAGCGAGTATAACATCTCGTATAGACCACGCACTGCAATCAAGGGGCAGATATTAGCTGACTTTATTGTTGAAAAGCCAGATACCAATACTCCAACTTCAACAAGCAAGACAGAGTTACAAGAACCTTGGATTCTATTCACAGACGGATCCTCATGCGTGGATGGATTAGGCGCATGCCTTATCCTTACTAATCCAGAAGGAATGGAGTTCACCTACGCACTGCGCTTCGAATTCACAGCCACAAACAATGAGGCAGAATACGAAGCCCTACTTGCTGGACTGCATATTGCAATTCAAATGGGTGTACGCAACCTAGAGGCAAACGTGGATTCCAGGCTAGTAGCTAACCATATGTTAGGAGAATATGAAGACAAGGATGAACATATGATCCAATACCTTGAAAAAACAAAGTCTTTAATTCAGAGCTTTGATAGGTTCACAATCAAACAAGTACCTAGAGGAGACAACAGGAAAGCTGACGCGCTTAGCAAGATCGCATCTACAAGCTTTGCGCACCTATCAAAACAGGTATTGGTAGAAACTCTAAAAAATAAATCAATCTTGGAGATGGAAGTATCCACGGTGATAGAAGAACAGGATCCCACGTGGATGACACCTATCATCAAATTTATTAGCAAAGGAATCTTACCACAAGATCAAAAAGACGCTCGAAGAGTGCGGCGCACAGCGCAGAGATTTGAACTACGAGATGGCATCCTATATCGACGTTCATTCCTACAACCTTGGCTCCGATGTGTTGGACCTATTCAAGCAGATTATGTACTCCGAGAAATTCACGCTCGATCATGTGGCGCGCGCCCTGCGATCAGGATATTATTGGCCTACTATGCACCGCGACGCGCGAGATATGATATAAAAATGCAGTAATTGCCAAGTACACAGGCCAATTCCGCACCAACCACAACAAGAGTTAACCCTCATCACCTCACCATGACCATTCTATAAGTGGGGCATTGACAACGCAGGCCCCTTCCCAGTTGCAGTGGAAGGGCTGAAATTCCTCATAGTAGCCATAGACTACTTTACAAAGTGGATTGAGGCAAAAGCAGTGGTAAGCATCACTGGCAACCAGGTAAAACGCTTCGTGTGGGACAATATTGTGTGTCGCTTCGGGCTACCTGGGGAAATTATCTCAGATAATGGGAAACAATTCTGTGATAACCCATTCAAAGATTAGTGCGTGCAATTGTACATCACACAACACTTTGCTTCAGTGAAACACCCACAAACCAATGGCTTGGTTGAACGCGCGAATCGCAGTTTAGGCGAAGGGATAAAAGCGCGTCTTGACAGACACAAAGGAAAATGGGTGGACGAGTTATCACATGTTTTATGGGCGCATCGCAGCACAATCAAAACCAGTACCGGAGACACACCATTTTCTCTTGTCTATGGAACAGAAGCCGTCATACCAGCTGAAATTGGAATGCCAACTATACGCACAGCGGAGATAAACGTCACAACAAATGACGAGGAGCGGCGCATAGACTTGGACTTGCTGGAAGAAAGGCGCGAACGCGCAGCTATACGCGAAGCAAAGGCAAAAGCAAAGATGAAGAAGTATTATGATGCAAAGGTCAAACACACTTCTTTCAGACCAGGGGACTTTGTATACCGCGCTAACGATGCAAGCCACGCAGAAGACACAGGCAAGCTTGGACCGAAATGGGAAGGACCCTATGAGGTCACGGATGCACTAGGTAATGGTGCATACAGGTTGCGCGATATGGAAGGTCACGAGCTGGCGCGCACTTGGAATATCTGCAATTTCAAAAGATGCTATCTTTAGGAAAGGATATGGCCCACAAACAGACAACTTTGCACTTTAGTACGTGCCCAATAAATGTTTGTCTTTGAACTTTCTTTTCTTTATTAGGAATTTTTTTTATTTTCCAAACACTTGCAAGTATTAATAAAACGTCGTGGTTTCTAGCTAACTCCATAACACACTTCATTTTATTGCGTACATTTTTATTATGTTTCAATATTGTTATTTTATATTTCGCCTACATGGCGTGCATGCACTTATTAAGACCCACGATGGCAAAAAGGATGAGTAAACCTACTAACTAACTCGTTTAGTAAGAGGGTTGCAAACCTATCAACATTGGATCATGCATCCTTGCTAAGTGCCTTACCTTCAAGACGTTGAGGTAAGTTTTCCTTGCGCATTCCACGAAGGATGCGCAATATCACGTACACCGTACACGCTTAGAAAATTATGAGCCAAGACTCTTGGTCATTTAATAAATCTCTGCAAAATAATGCAAGTTTATTTTCATACTTATGATTTGTCTTTAAGTCACGCACTTAATTTAAGTATGGGTTCCAACGAGCATCTTAAATGATCTTTTTACACAAAGGATAACAATTTAAGAACAGATACCATAACAAACAAAAAAGATACAATTTGTTATTTATACAACGCCATACATTTACAAGTTACAAAAAAATAATAATAATAAAAAAATAAAAAAAAAACAAAAAAACAAAAAAGAAACTATATCTACACACTATGACGGTGCTCAGGACTATGCTCTGGGGCAGCGGAGCTCCCAGTCTCTTGGAGCTTCCTCAAAAGCAACGCATCCTTAGGCGATACGGTCTCCACGGTGACCGCAACTCCATCTGACCTGGGGATATGTGCGGCACCTACACCACATAGGATGGCTTTTCCCTTAACACCCTTTTTCTTTGCTGCCCTCCCCGCATGAAGTTCCAAGACTTCCTTCAGGGGAACCTCCTTCTCAAGAACGAAAGGGTTCAATATATCACGCGGCTGTACAAAGACAGGAACCTGCAGCTGCGACTCGTCAGGCTTTAGAAAAAAGTCTGGTTGAGCCTCCGCATCCTCCAAGATGTGCCTCCCCAGGGTTAACCCCTCCATAATCAACTTTATGGGGTAATCCTGGTCGCGCTCCAGCCGCGCAATATGTGGAAGCTCAAACAGCTTCATCCCCTCCATAGCCTTCACTAGCTCGTCATACGCATCCGCCTTATAGCCGGGCACCTCAGCAAGTGCCACGGTCAACATCTTCGCCTCATGGAGTTCCTCCATAGCCCCTGCCACGCTCCACAGCGCACTCTACAACCTTCCCAAAGTTCTCCAACACCTTCGGGGACTCCAAAGTACCCATCGCAGCCAGGCGTAAACCACGACTGATCAACCACCTACACAAGCAAACAAGGGATGCATTAGAAACAAAAAGGAAGATTAATACACATAGTAAGGCAACATTGCAGAATATACAAAACATACCTGCGCTCAGCGATGGTAGACATAAGATGAGGATATAACTCCTCATCGTATTCTATGCTCAACCTCCGCAGCTTCTCCTCCTGCACCATCAGAGCATCCCCAAATTGCTTGCGAAGGGTCTCAATATGGCCGAAATGCTCAGTCTTTTTCTCCTCCAGGTACCTTACCCCCCAAGTCAAGTTGGCCTTGAACTGATGCAGCTCCCCGCGCGCATGGTACAGTTCAGCCATCACGGTCAACTTCTCATCAGTGACCTTTTCCACATGCGCCTTGACGGACCCTACCTCAGCTGGCGCATCAGCTAACTGCGCACGGAGTAAATCAATCTCCTCGTCCTTTTGAGAAAGGCGGCTACTCTCCCCAACATATCGCGTCTTCAACTGAGCGACCAACTCAGTCTGACGCTCAGCAGCAGCAGCTAGCTCCTCCATCAACTGCTGCGCAGACACCTCCCCAGCCACCTTCACTATCTCCTCCACGTTTGCATCCTGAGGAGGGACCACGCTTTCCACAAATGCCGCATCACCCTCTGCAGCATGGTCACTACAAAGCATAAGAAGAAGGTCAGAGCATATTATGACAAGTAATAATAATTAAAAAAAAAAAGAGAAAACATGGATATCACTTACAGAAGGGGAGAAGCCTTTGCAATCTCCTTATCCACGCCAGTAGCGGATGTGTCATCTTCTGCGGCTGACTCTTCATCCGTGATGAGATGGCGCCTCCTCTTGGAAGTGCCAACACCATCAGCCTCTCCCTTGCGCTTTACACCCTGCGCTACAATCTCAGGCTCCAGAACCTCCACGCTGTCAGAGGACTCAGCACGCAAATCGTCCACCACGAGAGACGGCTCCCCAGTAGGAGGCACGCTCTGCACAGGCGTCGCAAGCATATCTATGGGAGGTGAATCTTCGGGACCAACTTGCGCCAACACAGTTATGTGTCCCGCAGTAGCCTCCAGAATTGGCTCCTCATTATCCCTCAGAGACCGCACACCCACCGTCACCTGCTTTGGCTTCTCAAGCTTCACCACGGCAAACAAATCCATCTCTGCGCAACACATGAGCAAATAACAAAAATAATTTAGTTATTGAAACTACATATATGATTGGTCCTGAAAGGTCAACTAAATTGACTAGGTGAATAGTCAACCAAGTCAAACATTTATGACCAACTAACCAAGGAGTATAGTGAATCCCCGGGTCGTTATATCCCAACGAGGCGTGCAATTGTATTTGTGAACGTTTTAAATGATCGGGTGATTTAAAAGAAGGGTTGGGAATTTGATTATTATGATTACACTACGAGATTATGATTGAAAATAACTTAGAAACATTGTATTAATAATTACTGATGATCAGATAACCTAAAAACGTGATTTAAACCTAAAAACGCGCGTTTGGATTTAAAATAAACGCGAACGCGCAAAATTAAAAGTGAAACGGGAGAAAATAAAGTTCTACGAATGTGAAAATTATATTTTTACAATCCTAATGTTATAAGAAAATTTTTGGAAAATTAAAATTATTTTTACAACTATTTAATTAATTACTATTAAGTAATTACTAATTATTAATTACTTTTTAATTAACTAAATTATACTAAATTACAAATAATTATGAAATTTAACTAGAAAAATGAAAATTAAATTTAGAAAAATCTAAAATATTATAAAACTAATTTTAAAACAAAAAATCTATTTTTCCTACTTTTTAATTAATTATTACCAATTAAAACTAATTATTTAATTAATTTAAACTAGATTAAATTATAAAAAAATACTAAAAGAGATGGGAAAAATCTAAAAAAATTACTAAAAATCTTACAGGTAATAAGAAGCCTAGGAAAAATTTAAAATCAGATGTTGCTTATAAATAAGCAAAAAATAAGCCAAAAAGGCTTAAATAGAAGCTATCACTTTTTGTATTTTTGGATTTTTCTAAATTTTCTTTTACACAACTATTTTACTACTGAAATGGAACAACTTTTACAAAGGAACTTTTCTTAGAGCTTAAAAATAAGCCATGTGCTCACAAATAAGCTTAACAGTAAGCTTATTAGGCTTAAAATAAGATTTAAGCTATGAACAAGCTGGCAATAAGCTAAACAGATGACCACAGAGGGTGAAACTAGCTACAAGCAGCTTTAGTGCACCAGAAATGAGCTAAATCATGCAAGGGAATGAACTGAAATCATCACATTAAGCACATAAGCTGTTACACTTCTCACAGAACCAAACAGGCCCTCAAGGCTAACAAGCAGGCCTAATTGAGCTTATCAAACAAGCTAAGCTGGTGAGCTGGTCAAAAAGTCCAAGGCCAAGGGAATAGCTCAAGGTATGAGCTTGTGGGGGCCTTGGGAAGATTGGGTCAAAAACTGATTTCTCAGTCTTGGTTATGGGATCAGGTCACAAAAATGGGCAAACAGGCAAGGGTTAAATAAGCTCAAGTCTGAAACAAGCTCAGATATCAAAAGCTCATCTGGAAAACTAGCTAAAAACACAAAATACCAAGGGTGGGGTCCACAGGTTATCTCATAAAAGACCAAGCAAAATGGGTGGAACTGGTGCACAAGGGAGGTTTCCTTCCCTGCACCCTCAAACAAATGATTGCACAAGCTTAAAAAAAATTCCTAAAAATGAAATAACTACAGGTTTTGGTAGACTAGGTGGTAGACTTCAAGCACAAAAAAATTCAAGTCCTAAATCCCATTACAAAATTCAGGAAAAATCTCCTAAAAAATGAGTTTTCTGGCCAATTTAAGAAATTTTGACTTTTTCAATTTTTGTAAAAGTTGACTAAAGTGACTTTCTAAGGAATCTATGCTACTGAGATTGTTGTTACAACCTAAAATGAGATTATTACAAGCAGGCTAAACAAGTTTTAATCTAACAATCTAAGTTTTGCTAACCTAATTTATAAACAGTTAAGCATTAGTAAGATTTAAAGACAAGTTTGACTTTTCACTTAAAAAACTACAATGTAACTCTTATACTACTCTAATTTCAACCTAAGAATGAAATCTAAACAAGCCTTAGCCACTAAAAACCACAAGATGTCAGCTGAACTAGCAGAACCAAACACCCCTTTTTAAACTGTGATGTCAAGGTTTTCATGAGTTTGAATGATTTTGACCAAAGCTACACTTGGTAATGTCAAATTATGATTAAGGGGACTTAATTGAGCACAAGATACCCATCTTAACAACTTTTACCCACAATTTCCAAGGATGAGATTTGGACAATTTTCAAAGGAAATGAGATGAAATGTAACCACAACCAATAAACATGAACACAAACTTATAAATCACAATTACTCCTAACAATCACAGATTATGAAAGAATTGTGGGCAAATGCTTACTTGACATCCAAAGCTAGGTGCCAAATCTGAGAATGAATACCAAGAACATGACCTAATGTCCCCCAAGGGACTCTAAACCATACCCCATGTTCATCTCTGCCACTGCTTCTTCTTCTTTCTTCTTTATATTTTTATAATTTTTCTTGTGATTTTCCTTTTATTTCCTGTTTTCTTTTCTTTTCTGATTTTTTTTGCTTTCTTTTGATTCACATAATTTTTGCAAACTTAAACTAACAATCTAAGATCATTTTAGTAACAATTTAAGGCAATAATGAGAAATTTAAGATTATATAAAACTGAAAATGGAGTACAAGGTTTTTCAATGGAAACTGAGATAATACATTAACTTTTAAAAACACATTACAATATTAAAACTAAGCTAAGGAAAATTAAGACATGCCTTACAGGCTTACAATGAAGGATTACTTATACTAAAAATAATAATACTAGCTTCTTCCCTCCTTTTTTTGCTTGTTCTCTGTGAATAGACAGCTAAGGACCACTTTTGAGCTTCTTGGGAGCCAATCCCACCATTGGATTGATATTGGGACCATCTCTACCATTGATCAAGTTTTATCATCATTTGAAGGTCCTTGAGTGATGTCCTGTAAGGGACAAAGAGTTGTAAAAACATGGGGGTTGACTTAGTGGAGTGGTGTAGGGTGGCTGAGGTAGGAGAGGAGGGGGGAGACAAAGGTGTTGGGTGTTGCAGGGATGTGTTTGTGCCAGGGGGTGTTTATTGTGTCTTGGCGGCAAAAAGAGAAGAGGAAGAAGGGGTTGACTTTGTTGACCCCGTTTTATTAATAAAACTATGGGGTGGGCTTGGGGTGGATTGGGCCTGGTGGGTATAAGGGTTGGATTTAGTTTAGTTTTGGGATAATACAAAAGGGTCCGTTTGATATTAAGTGCACAAGGACCAATTATGTAATTAAGCTGAATTTCAAGGACCAATTTTGCCAACCTTCCAAAGTTAATCTAGGGACCAAGTTCGTTACATTCCAATAAGATGAGGGCCACAAAAGATATTTTCCACCTTAAAATTCCCAAGGACTGATTTTGCCAAACTTGCAAAGTATAGGGACCAAATATGTAATTTTCCCAAAATTTTCACCCAATGACTAAATTTGATAATTTTTGACTTTTAAAAACCTTGGGTTGACTTTTCTTTCATAACAAATGCTCAGGGACTAGTTTTGTCAATTTTTGAAAGTTGGGGGACTGAAACTGCCAATTGTGCAAAGTTTGTTCATTTTTCATTGTTTTTACTCAGTTTGCATCTGAAACGTATAAAACACAATCCCTGGGATATTTTCTATATTTTGATGCATATTTGAGCGTTTTTGGATGTTTTGGCAGTTTAAATACGACAAAATGATGAGTGTTTGAGCACTCATCAATCCCCCATACTAAACTATTGCTAGTCCCTAGCAATAATTTAAGAAAACTTAATGGATTTGAATCTCTTTACCAAAAGCCATTACTTCTGGAGTAGCCAAATATTTCAGTTCAAGTAAGAACCATGGTACACCGATAACCATGTGATTTTGGGCAAACCACCATCTTTCAACGGTTTTGATTTATCTTTACCAGAAGCCGTTTGCTTCTGGACTAGCCAACTCTTGATGGACATAGTCAACATCTTGGTGAGTTGATTACCAAATATGGTTTTCCACTGCCTTTACCACAAGCCATAATCTTGCAGGCTAGCCAACTCTTTCGTTTTTTAGGATATGGCGAGTTGAGATACCATACAATTTTGGGCAAATTGTAAGCCATAAAGGGATTTGATTTATCTTTACCAAGAGCCGTTTGCTCTTGGATTAGCTAATCCTTTTGTCGGTTAGACATGGCGGACTGATAACCACAAATTTTTTTGAAATAAAGTGAAAAAAAAAATTCAAATTTTTGGCCAAAAACGGGGGTACTAGACGGTGTAATTTGATAAAATTCGCTAGAATTTTCCCCTCCCCCACACTTAGAGTTGAATATTATCCTCAATATTCAAAGTCCCGGCTATTTTCCCGACTCTATGAACGTAAAAAGATAATATTATAATCTAACTGTGGGAACATCATTTTTTATTTTTCACTTTATTTATATGTACATTCAACACACATTTTTTTTTCAAAGATATATACATTGAAAACGGCTGCAGGGGACGGCTACTCCCCCACACCAGGGTATTAGAAAGTAGAAAGAAATCAGAGATATGGGTGAAAACCCATATTGTGCTACTGTTTTTGTTTATCGAGTCGCTAGCTTGACTCGATCTCCGAATTCAATTGTCCTTGAGGAAAGTTTGGAGATCCGGGACAACCATGGATGGTATGTCCTCTCCAAAGTAATGTTTCAAACGATGCCCATTCACTTTGAAATTTGGACCGTCATTTTGAGATAATTCGACGGTGCCATAAGGATAAACTTTTGCTATATTTAATGGGCCAGTCCAACGAGTTTTGAGCTTTCCCGAGAAGATCTTGAGTCTAGAGTTGAAAAGAAGGACTCGATCACCAACGTTGAAAACGCGGTTCTTGATTTTTGAGTCATGAATCTTCTTTGTTTTTTCTTTATAGATCAAAGAGTTCTCGTAAGCTTGATCACGAAGTTCATTTAATTCATTCAGTTGAACTTTCCGATGATCACCCGCGGTTTTGAGGTCAAAATTTGCATGCTTGAGGGCCCAATAGGCTTTATGCTCAAGCTCGATCGGTAGATGGCACGCTTTCCCGTACACAAGCTTGTATGGCGTACACCCGATAGGTGTTTTGTAAGCCGTACAGAAAGCCCAGAGTGCATCATCTAATTTATCCGACCACGATGCACGATTCTCACCTACAGTTCTTTCCAATATTCTCTTAATGCCTCGATTGGAAACTTCTACTTGTCCACTTGTTTGAGGGTGGTACGCAGTAGAAAGACGGTGAGTTACACCATACTTTTGCATGACTTTATCAAATTTGTCATTGAAAAAATGCGTACCACGATCACTAATTATAGCACGTGGAGTTCCAAATCGAGCAACAAGAGCTTTCAAGAATTTTACAACAACTCGGGCATCATTAGTGAGCAAAGCTTTCGCTTCAACCCATTTTGACAAATAGTCAACAGCCACGAGTATGTACTTATTTCCATGAGATGATAGAAATGGCCCCATAAAGTCGATGCCCCATACGTCAAAGATTTCACAAACTTGAATTGCATTTTGTGGCATTTCATTCTTTTGTGAATAATATTCCCATGACGTTAACAAGCGTCACAGGATTTGACCAATTCTTGGGCATCCTTATAAATCGTGGGCCAATAAAAACCGGAATCAAATACCTTTTTGGCGGTGTAGTTTGGATTGTGGTGGCCCCCCGTGGGACCAGCATGGTAAGCCTTTAGAATTTCAGCAGCTTCCTGACCATAAACACACCGCCGGATGACTTGATCCGCACAGATTTTGAAAAGGTAGGGGTCGTCCCAGAAGTAATGTTTCACATCTTTAAAGAATTTATTCTTTTGTTGGGACGACATCCCTTTCACAACAAAGTTACCCGCATGGTAGTTTGAAAAATGGGCAAACCATGGGGTAATAGAATCTCCACGAAAGGTAACCGCATTGAGTGTCTCGAGAGGGAAGGTTTCATTAATTTCTTTCCTCTCGAAGACATCTTGATGGGGGTTTTCCAAACGGGAGAGATGATCAGCAGCAAGGTTCTCAGCTCCTTTTTTATCACGAATTATGATATTCAAATTCTTGTAGGAGGAGAACCCAACGGATTAGTCTCGGCTTTGCATCTTGTTTTGCAAAGAGATACTTCAAAGCCGAGTGATCCGTATACACTATGCTCTTGGTCAATATCAAGTATTGCCGGATTTTTTCAAAGGCATACACCACAACTAATAATTCTTTTTCGTTGCCCCAAGACTGCCCCAATAGCATAATCACTAGCATCACACATGAGTTCGAAGGGCAAGTCCCAATCGGGGGCAACAAGAATCGGTGCCTCAGTAAGCTTTTTCTTTAATGTTTCAAAAGCTTCGATGCACTCGGGGGAAAAGATAAAAGGAGCATCCTTCTCGAGGAGATGGGTCATAGGCCGGACGATTTTAGAAAAATCTTGAATGAACCTACGATAGAAACCGGTGTAACACCCCATGCCCGCTTACTTTGAAAACTTTGACTTTTTACGCGGAAACGCTTGAACTAAAACTGACCTGCTGTTACTCTTTCATAAACTGACAAAAATCAGTACATAATCAGACCTTGGAGCTATTTTTAGATGAAAATAGACTCAATCACCTTCGAAACGTTAGGTGGCACGACCCGTGACGACTTACGGATTAAAAGATATGAATTTTTGAAAACTGCCAAAAATGTGCACAGTCTGCCCGGAAAATCTGGACAGCTTGTTGTCCCGAAATCACTTTCAAAATCCTCGGCCGGAAACCCGACCTCCCGAACTCGAAACTCAACCAAACTTTCCAGATTTATTTGGTATATGAATGGGCTCATTTTCATGCAAAAACATTTATCTTACGATACCCCGAAGGGGTACTTTACGACAGGTTATGCAAATAACCCGTTTTGACCCATTTCGCAACAAACCACTTATATCACTTTCGTTTTACACCAAACTTTACAGAAATAAATCATTTAACATATCAAACATGTTCCAATAACACTTGACCCGTTTACTATTCAAAATGGGTATGTTTACACTTAAACCAAACGCCCCTTTAACTTTACTCAAAAACACATAAACCATACTTTGACTTATCAAATGACTACCAAATTGTCATACAACTCTTGACATACACTTTGCCATACGGCTGCCCTTTAACAACCCATAAAAGACTAACGGGGGGTACAAACTTGACACTTGAGCTCGGTATATTACCTAGCTCCTACTATCTTACCAAATCCTTCTACACTTCGCATATAAGCAAGTCTTAACTCATACTTCAAACCGTAGAATCTCCATGATATATGAACCTACAAAACATGGTTAGACAACTAAACCGTAAGCACAATGGCTTAATAAGTAAATGGGTATAACATAACATTACATATCAATCACATATTACACATCATAATTATCAATCCATTACAAGCATAACATTAACACATACCTCTAGCCATTTAAGCATCACCATATTATCTCATCACATCTAATCCCACTTAGCTAACACTTCACTTGCTAGCTATGCCAAACTAGCCTTACAATCACTTTCACATCACACATAACACATAACTTCCAACCCATTCATTAACCATATCATGATTAGCATACAACACATAATGTAATGAAATCAACATAACATCACATTATAACCGGTTACTTACCTTAGCTTCTAAAGCTAAGCTACAATCATAAAATCAACATCATCATCATCATCATCATCATCATCATCATCACTTGCCATCACCATCATCAACCTTTATCATCTATCAAAACCATAAACATAATAATCAATAACATAAATAAGGGTTTATCTAAAACCCACCATAACTTACTCATCATCCTTACTAAATCATCATATGATCATATGATGATTTCCCACTTCTAATCTTACTCTTAACCTCATGATCATCAAGATCGAGGGATACTTACTTGTGGGAAATCATAGCAAATGCTTAATCCTTGGCAAGGACTCATCATCATCATCTCTACTTCATCCTCAAGCTCTCTCTTTCCCTCCCTTTTCTCTCTAATAACCGGACCAAACAAGAATGGTAGGGAATTCTCTAGAATTCCCTACATATAACTAGTTAGATAGCATCTTTGGTCCTTTGGAAATATTAGTCCCTTAGGTTTCCTTCTTTTTATTTTAGCCACATCCTACTCATAACTCATTTACCTCAATGGCAACTTTAGTCCCTTTGGCACTACCACAATTCATTCTTAGTACTAGAACAAGTTGGTTCTAGTGCTAGTTTGAGAAATTGGCAAGATTAGTCCCTACAGGCTAGAACAAGTTGGTTCTAGTACTAGAACAAGTTGGTTCTAGTACCAGTTTGGGATTCTGTCGACTTGGGTCCCTCAAGTTCTTATCCCTCTTACTTATGACACATAATACTTTCTAAACCACATTACACATTCTTTGACTATCGGGTTTGACTTTCACGTAACATTTTTTGACTAACCAATCACGTAAAGTATTTAGTCCTCTTTCATCTAGGGTGGGGTCCCAACACCCGGGAAACGGGTCTAACAATTCTACCCCCCTTATTTAGATTTCGTCCCCGAAATCTCTCATCTATACTATCCAAACCCAATTCTCAACATATACATGTCCTTATTCTCATGCTCTCTAGGCTATTACCTTGCAACTATCTAAGTGATCTTGCAATTCCAAGCTTCTATATCACAATCATAACTCATAATCCTGATATTACAACATTTCACATCACAAACATATCAAAAATTTTCAACAGTGACGACTTGTCATTCAGAGGAAATCTACTATTTGACTTTATATAAGTCAAACTTCACACTATCATGACTTCATTCACAAATGCACTAACATGACCTTACATCATATACCGGCCAAAATTACACTTTACACAATATCAACACTTATCTACTGCCAAAAACTGGTAACTTATCTCGCAATATATACATAGTACCATATAAACGGCACTTCCAAAAACCAAATCTACGCATTACTAAAGCAATCCTCTTGTTAAGTAGTGGGAATTCCACCCATCGTCTTATCAACTTAAAGCGAAAACTCATTCTAGGCGTCTATCTTAAGGTTCATATAGGACCTTAACGCCACTACAAGCTTTTATATCTAATCTCTTCTTATAACGTCTAACTTGTTTTAGTTTTCACTTTCTCACATCTCTACCCGTATTCATGTCATATCGGCTACACATAAGCCCACTCATTTATAACTCTTTACTTACATAAAAAGGCGTCCCAATCTATGCAAGTAAGGAATTATAAACTTATGGTTCGGCGATTTACAATTTCTTTATTTAAATGAAGAGGCGTCCCAATTCATTTAAATAAGGAGATTATAAATCCTCCTACTCATGTACTTCCGACACAACAATTATACTTACTTTACTTTCCTTCTTTTCTAGCCTTGGATCCAATCTCACTAACTATTCATCCATGTCATAAAGATAAGCTGGCTATCGCGAAGGATACCATAATATCCATGCCCTTGCGGCAAGCTGGGCCACCCCGATGGATGCCATAACTATCATCCATGCCATAAGGCAAGCTGTACAACCATGCCATGAAAGGCAAGCTAAGCTATCCCAAAGGATACTTTCATACATGCCAAGAATATAAGCAAACCATGCCGGCAAAGGCAAGCTAACAACCATGCCGTAAAGGCAAGCTAACAACCATGCCATGAAAGGCAAGCTAACAACCAAGCCGTAAAGGCAAGCTAAAAACCATGCCATGAAGGCAAGCTAACAACCATGCCGTAAAGGCAAGCTAACAACCATGCCATGAAAGGCAAGCTAACAACCATGCCGTGAAGGCAAGCTAACAACCATGCCGTAAAGGCAAGCTAACAACCATGCCATGAAAGGCAAGCTAACAACCATGCCGTAAAGGCAAGCTAACAACCATGCCATGAAGGCAAGCTAGGCCATCTCGAAGGATGCCGAAAACACATGCCATAAAGGCAAGCTGGGCTATCTCGAAGGATACCAAAACTAGAGAATTGGATCCAAGCTATATCTAACTTATCATCTTTACTCACTTTATCTTTCATGTACTTTTACCATTAAGTACACGTTATCACTTCAACACTTCTCATTGCCTTGAGCAATTTCAACATTTGCTACCACGTTTACTTTCATCTAGACAAGTTTCTATATCACACTTGTCAAATTATGTTTGCATTCTCACAATGCTACTTATCATTTATCCGTCAACCCCAAGTTGACTCATACATTCACTACGTGACATCTCTATTTTAGAAAAGTTTTATATGATGCTTGTCCATTTACAGTTTACACATTCTCTATGTGTCCTTACCATACACTTTTACTATTATCCGTCAACCCTTGTTGACCATGTTCACAACTCATACTATCACTTCATTTAGTCTACTCAACTTTACACATATAAGCCTTACATAAGCTTATTCCATAACATTTTCATTAATCTCATCACATACTATCCAATATATAAACATGACAATACTCATGTTTTACAATTCTTCTAGCGCACTTCATATCACTTATGAATTCAAGCGCAATCTATGTCTCATTCATCACTTCTAGTTATCACGCTTAACCATTTGCTTACTGATGAGTGTGTAAATACTCATCATTTTTATCGTATCTGAACTGCCAAAACATCCAAAAACACCCAATAATGCATCAAAATACTGAAATTATCTTAAAAGTGTATTTTATATGTCTTAGATGCAAAATGTTTAAAAACAAATGAAAAACGAACAAAGTTTGCACAATTGGCAGTTTCAGTCCCTCAAGTTTCAAAATTTGGCAAAACTAGTCCCAGGAAGTTTAAAATGAAAGAAAAGTCAACCCAAGGCAAAGAAAAGTCAAAAATTGTCAAAATAAGTCCTTGGGTGAAAATGTTTGAGAAAATTACACTTTTACCCCTCAAAATCCAAAATTGACATAAAAGGCCCCTGAACTTCAGATTTTGGCAGATTTGGTCCCTGGTGGGATATTTTTGGATGGAAAATCAATTTTTTGCCCTTGGAAAATCAAAATGTATCAAAAATAGTCCTTGGGTGAAATTTTCAAAAAATTGCAAGTTTAGTCCCCGAGGTTTGGAAATTTACAAATTTGGTCCCCGGGAAAATTTGAAAAATGAAAATGCAAAAAAAATGGTTTTTGAAATATTGATGATTGGCAGGTTTGATCCTTATGGTTACTTTTGGAAAATTACACTTTCAGCCCCTTGGTTTTGATTAAATTGCAAATATGGTCCTTGTGCTACATTACCACACCAACCGGACCCTTATTTATTTCAAATCCAAAACCTGATCCAAGCCCACCACCTTATAACTCCCTCCTTGCCAGCCCACACCCCCTCTCAGCCCAATCCAACACCAAATAACAAACCCACCCCGTTTTTATACCTCACCCCAGTCAACCCCGGTCAACCTTCCACCTCCCCTCCCAACTTGTACCCTGCAACACTCCAAAGAAAACATCATCATCACCCTATGTTTCACCCTGCAATACTCAACACCCATCCTACACTCCAAACAAATGCTACAATCCAAGCCTACCCTCTGGCATCAATATATCAAAGAAAAGTCAAAAGAGATTTTGACGGCAAAACTTCACCAACGGTCTGGATCAAATCCAATCATCCAATGGCTCAAGAAAAAAGGTGGGAAATGCTTTGTGGGTCTCAATAACCCTAAAGGGTCATTATAAAAGAAGGAAGAAGGGGCAGTGACATAGTTAGTTAATTTTTAGATTTTTAGTATAATTCAATGTCGAATTAAATGATGTTTTCATGTAATGTAATCTAGTTTATTAGTGTAATTTGTAATCTCATTTCAATATTAATGCAAGTAATTTCAGTTTCTTTTTAAATCCTTGTTCTCATTTCACTATTTCAAGTTAAGAGTCAATTCTTAGCATAATCTTGTGAAAGCATAATAGAGCTTCAAGTTCTTTTTTTTAATAAAAAAAAAAAAGAAAGGCTCATATTGATTCTGAAAAAAAAAAACAGAAAAGAGGACATAAAAAGAAAGAATAGGCAGTTTAAATTGATCATAAGTTACCTTAGCTTGACAATGTGGAATGCAAATGGAAGTTCCCCGAAATGGATGGGGAAGATGGATATTACCAGCTTGTTCTATGAATAAGTTGGAGCTTGAAGCTGATTCAAGATACCTTGGTTAAGCCTTGGTTTAAGGTTTTCTCATACTTAGTTCTAAATCTCAGTTTCTTAGCAATAATTTGCATAGTTTGGTGATTTTCAGTTTTATTGGTTAAAACATTGTTCTAATCTGTTTACTTATGTTTATAATAGTTTAGTATAGCCTAAAATCTCAGTTTCATAGCCTCATTGACTCCCTTGCTTTATAAACCTGTCAAAAACCATTTTTAAGGGGTGTTTGGTTTGAGCCAAACCAGCATACTCTTGTGTTTTTTTTTGGTGAATTCTCTTCATAACTAGATTCCTTAAGGTTCATTTAGGTTGCATAAGTCAGTAGATTGGTCAATTTAAGGTTAAAAGTCAAAATCTCACCCATTGTCACATAGCAGTTCCACTGATGGAACTGTTGAGTCCAAACTCACTAAAACCCTTTCATTAGTTGTTATTTCAACTTAATGTAGTCCTAATCCAAGTTAATTCATCATCATTTACAGTCTAGACCCATTAGAAATCCATTTAAGTCAACATACCAAGTTTTGGTGAAAAGTCAAAATTGTGTTCTTTGTCAGAAATCCCAAAAGTTGTGGGAATTATTATGAATTTTGTATTTGGTTTGAGGCTCTGAAACTTCTTGGAGTCATTATATACCAGCTCAACTTTGATTACCCATGTTCATTTGATTTTTGCAATTTTTTCTGAGCATTTCACAATCCCCTAAAGTGGACTGCAGGGGAGAGCTGTGCCCTGCACAGCAGGCACCACTCCCACCACCACCACTTTGGTGGTGGTTTCTGGCCTCCACAATGATCCTACAACCCCCCTCCTTGGTTCATTCAACACATCTACTACCAGGCTTCAAATGTTGACCTTTGGTTTGACCTGGGAACCACTGGGACCCACCTGAATCAACCATTCTTTTCTGTCCCATTTCTTCGCAGCCAACAAGTTCTAAGTGTTTATTTTGTGGCTTATTTGCTTATTTTGTGATCCTCTTGTGCTTATTCTGGCTTAATCTAGTTCATATAACTCATTTGAGTCTGAATCATCTATTGTGGGTCCCACCTAATGCAATTTTAGCTTATTTCTCACCTTGGTCAAACAAAGTCAACTGTTGAGCCTTTTAGCTTGTAATTTGCTTTATTTTTAAGTTATAAAACTTTTGTTTTTACAAAAGTTTGTTGTTTTTAGGTGTAAATCAGTTTTCAAAAAGAAAAATTCCAAAAATCCAATTTAATTTTTAAGTGATAGTTTCTATTTAATGTAATTTAATTTTAATTTTCATTTTTATATTTTTATTAAGTACTTAGCTATTTTATATTTTTGTTAAATTACTCATATATTAAAGTATTTATAATAATTTTTTCAGATTTTTATTTTATCATTAAGTATTTATTAGATTTAATCTTAGTTTTATTTATAATTAATTAGTAATTAGTTTTAAATAGCATAATTAGTTTTTATTAAGCAAAACTTAATTTTTATATTTTTACTAGCTTTTATATAATGTAAAATAATTTTATAAATTTTATTAGAATTTTTACTGTTCATTTAGTATTTTTCTTAATTTAAAATAGTTTAATTAGGTAATTAATAATTAATTAGTAATTACTTAATATAAAAACCACAAAAAGACAAAAATACCTATTTTTAATTTTAAAACTTATTTTTAGTTATTTTATAATTTTAGAAATTTTACTTTTACCTTTTTAGTATTTAAATAATATTGTATTATATTTAAGTTACTTAAATATTAATAATTAGTAATTAATTAATATTAAATAATTAATTAGTGTTAAAATCTATTTTCTTTTTTTTTTAAATTTTCTTTTATCTTTTAGTTTGTAAAAAAGTCATTTTCACCCCCTGGGTGTTTTCAGATTTCCGTTTTCACTTTTTATTTTGTACGTCTACGTTTTATTTAAACGTGAACGTACGCGTTTTAAGTTTTAAACGTTTCTGGTTTTTCTGACTTTCCAGTCTTGTTAATATAGTGTATTCAAGCTATTATCTTTTATATTCCAGTAGTGTAATCATCACAAAACCCTTATAAACCCATTTCCGCCCAATTTCACCCGATCACAAACCCGTTTTAATACCATCCACACCTCGTCGGGACATAACGACCTGGGGAAACACTATACTTCCGCGGATCATTGGTTTAAGTTGTTTGACTATTATAGTTGACCATTCACAAGTGGTTGACCAATAATCGTCTGACGGTTTAGCACCAATCACTTACTAACACATTTTACTTATCATGTTTTATATATAACATGATCTCGTCACATATTAACCGTATACTTTAACTTTTCTTATTTTAATTAAGCGTGTAAGACTTATGCTTCAAGCATCTACTCATTATTACATCTAATCGTTCATGTCTCATGAAATATGCATTCCAATGCATCTATCTCAACTCATACACTTATGTGAATCGTGCTCTCAAGCACATCACATAAAACTTAGACATATAATAAACTACTACCATAGACTTAACGTCACATAAACAATAACACTTAACACTTATCTAACAAGTGTTAAAACATTCATAATCATAATCAAATCATATAGTCTATGGCTCATACATCACATTGAACAATCAAACTATGTCTAAGCATCAACATTCTAACTAGCCGCAAGCACTAGTCTACCTTATAACTAAGGCATCATAAAACCTTACTCCACTTACTAGCCCATCTCTAATACCGTTTAGCATTAATACTCGCATTCTGTTACCATACTATCACCTAATCACATCATAATCACCGACACCAACTGAGGTCCACGGTTAACTAATCATTTAAGCCTTTAAAGTCCTCCACGGACTTACATCTCATACACATCAACACTATATCATACATCCATCACTTATCATCTATAAGTTCAACTAGCATAAAACATAATCCGTCTCACACTTAACAATTACTTTTCCGCATTACTAAAACTTATGGCCATCGCAATCTATGAGTGGTTTAAGACTAGGAAACCTATAGTGGAAACCTAATTCACTTAAACCGAAGCTCTGATACCAAGTTGTAACACCCCATGCCCGCTTACTTTGAAAACTTTGACTTTTTACGCGGAAACGCTTGAACTAAAATAGACCTGCTGTTACTCTTTCATAAACTGACAAAAATCAGTACACAATCAGACCTTGGGGGCTATTTTTAGATGAAAATAGACTCAATCACCTTCGAAACGATAGGTGGCACGACCCGTGACGACTTACTGATTAAAAGATATGAATTTCTGAAAACTGCCAAAAATGTGCACAGTCTGCCCGGAAAATCTGGACAGCTTGTTGTCCCGAAATCACTTTCAAAATCCCCGGCCGGAAACCCGACCTCCCGAACTCGAAACTCAACCAAACTTTCCAGATTTATTTGGTATATGAATGGGCTCATTTTCATGCAAAAACATTTATCTTACGATACCCCGAAGGGGTACTTTACGACGGGTTATGCAAATAACCCGTTTTGACCCATTTCGCAACAAACCACTTATATCACTTTCGTTTTTCACCAAACTTTCCAGAAATCAATCATTTAACATATCAAACATGTTCCAATAACACTTGACCCGTTTACTACTAAAAATGGGTGTGTTTACACTTAAACCAAACGCCCCTTTAACTTTACTCAAAAACACATAAACCATACTTTGACTTATCAAATGACTACCAAATTGTCATACAACTCTTGACATACACTTTGCCATACGGCTGCCCTTTAACAACCCATAAAAGACTAACGGGGGTACAAACTTGACACTTGAGCTCGGTATATTACCTAGCTCCTACTATCTTACCAAATCCTTCTACACTTCGCATATAAGCAAGTCTTAACTCATACTCCAAACCGTAGAATCTCTATGATATATGAACCTACAAAACATGGTTAGACAACTAAACCGTAAGCACAAAGGCTTAGTAAGTAAACGGGTATAACATAACATTACATATCAATCACACATTACACATCATAACTATCAATCCATTACAAGCATAACATTAACACATACCTCTAGCCATTTAAGCATCACCATATTATCTCATCACATCTAATCCCACTTAGCTAACACTTCACTTGCTAGCTATGCCAAACTAGCCTTACAATCACTTTCACACAGTGGCGAAGCTTGGAATTTTTAAGTGGGGGGTCGGGATCTAAATTTTTTTTTCCTAAGGCTATATTTCAGGTATACCAAAATTTTAGGGGGGTCGAAACCGAATATACCAAAATTTTTCTACACGAAAACTATATACCCCCTACATCGCAAAAAAAAAAAAATCGGGGGGTAGGGCGCCCCCCCCCCCCCCCCCCCGGCCCCTTAACAGCTGCGCCACTGCTTTCACATCACACATAACACATAACTTCCAACCCATTTATTAACCATATCATGATTAGCATACAACACATAATGTAATGAAATCAACATAACATCACATTATAACCGGTTACTTACCTTAGCTTCCAAAGCTAAGCTACAATCATAAAATCATCATCATCATCATCATCACTAGCCATCACCATCATCAACCTTTATCATCTATCAAAACCATAAACATAATAATCAATAACATAAACAAGGGTTTATCTAAAACCCACCATAACTTACTCATCATCCTTACTAAATCATCATATGATCATATATTGATCATATGATGATTTCCCACTTCTAATCTTACTCTTAACCTCATGATCATCAAGATCGAGGGATACTTACTTGTGGGAAATCATAGCAAATGCTTAATCCTTGGCAAGGACTCATCATCATCATCATCATCTCTACTTCATCCTCAAGCTCTCTCTTTCCCTCCCTTTTCTCTCTAATAACCGGACCAAACAAGAATGGTAGGGAATTCTCTAGAATTCCCTACATATAACTAGTTAGATAGCATCTTTGGTCCTTTGGCAATATTAGTCCCTTAGGTTTCCTTCTTTTTATTTTAGCCACATCCTACTCATAACTCATTTACCTCAATGGCAACTTTAGTCCCTTTGGCACTACCACAATTCATTCTTAGTACTAGAACAAGTTGGTTCTAGTGCTAGTTTGAGAAATTGGTAAGATTAGTCCCTGCAGGCTAGAACAAGTTGGTTCTAGTACCAGTTTGGGATTCTGTCAACTTAGGTCCCTCAAGTTCTTATCCCTCTTACTTATGACACATAATACTTTATAAACCACATTACACATTCTTTGACTATCGGGTTTGACTTTCACGTAACATTTTTTGACTAACCAATCACGTAAAGTATTTAGTCCTCTTTCATCTAGGGTGGGGTCCCAACACCCGGGAAACGGGTCTAACAACCGGCATGACCCAAAAAGCTCCTAACACCTTTGACGATAGTGGGATGAGGTAATTTTCTATGACATCAACTTTGGCTTTGTCAACCTCAATCCCATTCTTTGAAATTTTATGGCCGAGGACAATGCCCTCTTTGACCATAAAGTGACTCTTCTCCCAATTTAGACATAACCTTGTGTCTTCACAACGTTTGAGCATGTTGTCTAAATGGGAGAGACATGTTTGGAACGAATCCCCAATGACCGAAAAATCGTCCATAAAGACCTCCATAGTTTTCCCGATCATGTCGGAAAATATGGCCATCATACATCTTTGAAACGTGCCCGGAGCATTACATAAACCAAATGGCATACGTTTATAAGCAAAAGTTCCATAGGGGCACGTGAAAGTGGTCTTTTCTTGATCTTGCGGATCAATGGGAATCTGAAAGTAACCTGAGAAACCATCGAGGAAGCAACAGTACTCATTCCCCGCTAATCTCTCGAGCATCTGATCCATAAAGGGCAGAGGAAAATGGTCTTTGCGGGTAGCGTCATTTAACTTGCGATAGTCAATGCAGACACGCCAACCCGTAACCAATCGAGTTGGAATCAACTCGTTTTCTTCGTTAGTGAAAACAGTAATGCCACCCTTTTTTGGAACGCAATGTATTGGGCTAACTCAAGGACTGTCCGAGATAGGGTAAATCAATCCGACATCAAGAAGTTTTAAAACTTCTTGTTTGATGACCTCATGAATTTTTGGATTCACCCTTCTTTGTTGTTGGACTGCTGGTTTGAAGTCATCCTCCATTAAAATTTTGTGTGTACAAAATTCAGGGTCAATGCCCTTGATGTCGGAGAGTCGCCAAGCAATTGCTTGTTTATGTGACTTCAGAACCTTTATTAGAGCAACCTTTTCCTCAACACTTAAATCTTTAGCAATTATGACGGGTAATTTATCATCACCCTCCAGAAATGCATATTCAAGATGAGGCGGCAAGTCCTTAAGTTCAACCTCAGGAAAGTCATCAGTTTTCTCAACATTTTTGACTTCCTCTTTATGAAGTTGTTGTGGTAGAACGGGAAGAGGAGAGGGATCTTCATTTAATAACTTCTCATGTAAGAGAATATCCCTCTCGGGGTCAATCTCTTGGTTATCGATTCCATCAGGAATCGAATCACTTTTGAGAAAGGACTCAATCTCTTCTAAGATGAAGTCACTTCCCTCAAACGGAGTGAGGGAAGGAGAAGAATTGGCAATGATGGGATAAGAAGATGGAGTGAAGTTTTCACTCGTAGAATCATCAATGAAACCTAAAACCTCTTGAGCGTACTCCTCAGCCGCAACATCGATGACATCAGTTCGGTTTACCGATTCAGAGTCATAATTGGAGGAGTACCTCGATGTTTGATCGAGGTTGAAGGTGATTGCTTCAGTTCCAACAGGCAATGTGATCTCTTGCTCAAATACATCGATAAGAGCACACCCAGTTCTAAGGAATCCCCTTCCAAGAATGAGTGGGACCCTTGAATCGGCATCAAAGTCAACAATCACAAAATCTGCTGGAAAATGGAACTTTCCCACTTTAACGAATACGTCCTCGGCTATGCCAAGTGGACGAGAAATCGATCGATCGGCAAGCTCTAAAGTCATGCACGTGGGAGTGAGTTCGGGAAGAGAGAGTTTCTTCCACACAGAATATGGCATCAGGTTAATGCTAGCACCAAGATCGGCCAAGGTGAAGCATTCAACCATACCCGGAAAAATACAAGGAATGAGAAATTTTCCGGGATCTCCAAGCTTCTCAGGAAGCTTTTTCAAGAGAACTGCTGAGCAGTGCTCATTCAACGGAGTTCTAGCCATCTCAAAGAGTTTTTCCTTATTACTTAACATATTCTTGATTGTTGATGCAAACTTGGGCATCAAGAGAATAGCATCCGCGAAGCTAATGTCAAAATGCAAATCTTGAAAGATTTGGAAAAATTTATCCATTTGGTGACTAGCTTTTTCGCGGAGCTTTTGTTCATTGAGACGTGATAGATAAGGAATAGAAGTTTTAGATTTAGGGTTGTCCACTGGAGTTTCAGGTGGTTCAAAGACAACTCCAGGCTTACATCTGGTTTCTGGAATAACCTGAGGTTGGATGTATGCTGTACTTCGTGAGTTAGGAGTTTGAACCTTGTCCGTTGTCACCTCAGGTTCACGTTCCACTACCTTTGGAGGAGAGGAAGAAGAGGTAGTAGGAATCGCGGGTTCATCATAAGAAGCACCACTTCTAGTTGTGATCGCCTTAGCTTCGCCCTTCGGGTTAGCGATCGTGTTGCTCGGAAGTGTTCCTGAGCCCGAGGGTCGTTCATTTAAAGACTTCTTGATTTCAGAAATCTGGCTAACCAACAACTTGTTCATCTCTTCTTGGGATTTCATGAATTGTTTTAACAACTCGTCAGATGAAGGCCCAGTTGGAACAATGGCTTGATTTTGTTTATTAAAATTTTGAGCGCGATTGTTCTGATTGGGGCCTTGATTTTGAAAATTACCTTGATTAGGGTTGTTGTTTCCATGAAATACCCGGGGTTGAAATTACCCTGACCTTGGTTTCTATTAAAGTTTCCTTGATTTTGGAAACCTTGGTTTTGATTTTGAAAACCGTGACCCTGATTGAAGTTACCTTGGTTTTGAAAACCTTGGTTCATTCTATTTTGATTCTGGTTACGGTTTTGAACATTTTGGTTTTGATTAAAACCGGGAGGTCCAGGGTAATGATTAGGACAATAGTTCGGGTCCATAGGAGGGTGGTATTGATTGCCTCCTTGATTAGATGACCCGACTACAGCATGAGCTTCAAACGGAGAACCATCAGTAGCTGTGCAATTGTAGTCGGCATGCGGCACACCACAAGTTACACAGTTCCACTTTTTTAACCTCAGCAGGTGGAGGATGTTGTGGAAAGGAGACTTTCTTTTGCTGGGCGAGAACCAAAGCTTGAATAGCCTCAGTAAGCTTGTCAATCTTAGCATCGGTGCTAGACTGACTCATAGGAGATGAAGTGGAAGGACCCGCACTAATTTGTGAAACAACCGGCTTGCTTCGTGTAGAGCGGACCTTGGACTTGTTCTTGATGATTGCTAAGGCTTCTTTGGTGGTTCTACTCAAAAAGTTACCTCCCGCGGAGGCATTGAGAGAATCCTGATCAACTTGGCTCACGCCATTGTAGAAAGTATCGAGTTGCATCAACTCTGAGAAACCATGATGTAGACACTTGCGAAGTAATTCTTTGAAACGATCCCACGCTTCACCAAATGATTCATCATATTTCTGAGTGAACTTGGTGATTTCGTTTTTAAGACTCGTGGTCTTAGAAGGTGGGAAGAATTCATTCACAAACTTTATTACCAAGTCTTCCCATGGGAAGAGAAGAAGCTTGATTGTTTCACACGGGACATTCTTGTACTTGATGGTTGATGTGATTTTATTGAACCATCAAATGTGAGCATGAGGATCGTCCCTCTCAAAATCGTAGAACTGACTTGAGGTCACAAGATTGAGTAACCCGGTTTTTAGCTCAAAACTATCAGCCACGATGGCTGGAACAACAATAGCATCTCCGTAACCCTCGATGGGTGCTTGGAGAAGCTCACACATGGGGCAGTCTTCCGCCATGGTGCGTTTTTGTCTCGATGGGAACAACAAACGAATATTAACGAACGCATAATCAAAAGTTTATGAACGTAAACGAACAAAATTTTTGTTCATGATTGTTCATTTAATGTTAATGTTCGCCCATTTAATAAATAAACCAATTTTTTACCGCACGGTTTATGAAATGTTTGATGAATGTTCGGTTTGCTTATAGTCCTACTGATCCAAGTATTATTAATATGTGTTAGCTGACCGAAAAAGAGGTCGAGGATTCGAGTTTCAACTGTAACTGATGACGTATAGTCTATATTTGGGCCACAAGCCCAAATAATAAACATCACTAAGGCCCAAACCCACCATGAGTGGGCTGTTATAACAATGACTTGGGCCGCATTATCAAAGGGATTGGGCTCACGTAGACCCAAGCCCAACTAAACTATTTATGGTCTAGATAAGGATCTTCTATTTACGGATAAAAATCCTTGGACCGGATAAACACCATGCGTGCGAAACGTAAGGAGCACGAAACCTACGAGGGTTCTGCGCCTATATAAAGAATGACATAATTCTCATTAAAGGTACGATCAAATACCCTAACTCTTCACTATAACCCTAAAACCGATTACTTACTATCACGCCGGAGGATAATCATGGGAAACAATCTCACGATAAGCCTAACGGTGTTTGTTTATTTTCTTAGTGCGCAGGTTTCAAGCATTAAGAGCTAATTGGTACGAGAGCAGGAGCCCAAATCAGGAACGCCCAACTTTTGTATCAACAGTAACATGTGTCAGATATTATATGATCACATGTCTCACAAATTGCGTCATCTTGCATGAAACTTGCTTTAGGGCCCGTTTGGTTGAGTACTTTGGCATGGATTTTCATTTGACAAGACATTAATTGGTTGTTTGGTTGATTTTTTAGGATTAGGATTTGGGAGTAAGACCCACTAAATTGGGGTTGTGTAAAAGTAGGGGTGGAGGAAGGGATTTTGAAATTTTGTTGGACCTATTATTTTTTTGGTTGTCTTTTTCTATCCTTTTTATTTTGTTAGCATTATAAATGTATTGTTTTAAATTAAAATTCATTTATTTTTTTTATAAATTAATTATTCTTAATTAAATATATTATTTTCTCTCTCCTACATCAAATTCAAATCTTAATCTTAATCCAAATTTAAATCAAAATCCAAATCCTAATCCTATACCCATCTATAAACTAAACGGACCCTTAATCTTCTTGCATAAATCTTTCTAACATTAAATATAGGTAACTAAGGCATAGTAAGAGGAGGTTTATTCGCTACGTAAACTTTCTCTTTTTGGCGATTGGTCACCACAGTAAGACGACCTACACTGCAAAAAATATTATATTTAATTACTACAAAAAAGAAAAAAAAAAGGCGATCGTGGTCGTCCAAGCGACCCTCATCGCCCAACACCCTCGATCGATCGATTGTCCATAGAAAGAAAGATCGACATAGATGGAGGGATTGATCGAGTGAGTGTCAGTTAGTGTGACAAGCATAAAACAAAGAGCTAAGTGGAACAAAGTGCTGATTATAAGACTAGCGACAATAAGGTAATCAACCGATTCGATCGAGGTCAAATCGACCGGTCGACCTTGTTGTGATACTTGGGTCGCGACCGAAATGAAGCAAGAAAACATACCAGATCGGTCTCAACCACAACCGACTCCTAGTCCTAATTTTTTTTTGCTTTTTGATCCAAATATGTCCACGTTTCATATTGTTTGTAGCCGTTGCATGTAATTTAAAAAAAAAGTATACGTTGCATTCCAAAGTAAAAAAAATAAAATAAAAAAAATTACACACTATAAATACCACTTTGAAACACACCTTTCAAACACACACTTTCAAGCATAATTCAAACAACAAATCAAACACAAAAATGGCTTGTAAACTTCCCCACACTGTGAAACAAGTTCAAAACTATGTCCAAACACAAGTCGAAATAGACGACAAGGAACGCCAAGATGCAATTATCGAAGAAGTTTGAGCTGGTGAAGTTACGCAAACAACGACTGAGAACACGATACAGACAGTGCAAAGATATCTCTGTGGACAGAAAATATGTGATCGACCAGTTTTTGTACAATGAGTTTCGCAAAGACGCTGATGTTGTTGAAACATTGTGGGGTTGTGTGCATAAGATAGAGAACGAAAAATCCAACAAGATACGTTGGGGTTTTGAGGAGAATGTGGCAGCTGCTCATGCACCACAACAACAACAACAATTTGTGCAAGGTGCATCAAGTTCATCTGCACCAAGAGTTGTTGAGCAACAACAACAGCAACCTCATCTTGATAACTTTCAGCTAAGTTTTGAGGAAAATGTGAAACCTGCTGATGATGGATGGAACTGTGAGGACGAGCGGGAGCTGAGCAGGTTGGAAGCTCAGATCGAAGAAGAGAGGTTTGCGAGCTTTGATCCGTACGACGAGGATTTCCGCTCTGACAACTCGCAGACTTGGGATCACCCAGATTCCAATTGAAGTTTTAGTTTTTAATTTAGTATTGTAATGTTTTAATTTCTGTTTATGTAACGTTTATGTTTTTATTAATAAAAAATTTACGTTTGTGTTAAAAGATCCCGCCTTGTATTTAATTTTTGAATTTAAAATTTATCCCGCCTTATGTTTGAATTTTGAATTCAAAAATATCCCGCTTCTTATATTTTATCCCCTATAAATAACACACCATACAATACTTTTCTTGACACACTCCTAAAGCATTTCACACAATCCTAAAGCATTTCACAATGAATAATCGTTGGTCAATGGAAGAAGAACACCTGCTAGGTAACGTATGGCTTGAAGTTCAGGATTCCAGAGACCTTGTGAATGGACGTTCTTTTTGGAATGAAGTTACACAAAGGTTCAACAATCAGACTGATAGTGAGCACCGTAATAAAAATAGTATTACGGCTCAATGGAATAGAATGGACCTTGAATGTCGTAGGTATAATGCTATTTACAAAGAGTTGCTGCGTACAAGTGAAGACCCTTGTCGTCTCAGCAATGCAAACCGAATTTATTATGAGCGCTATGGGAGAGGGATGTATTATCAACATGTGTGGTTCGTTCTGAGAAACACAGATGCATGGGACATAGACGATGAGTAATGGTGTTTTATGTTAAGTATTTCCGTATCGTGTTTTATTTGTTTTCCGTATCGTGTTTTATCATGTAATGTTTACGTTTAATTCTTAGTTGTTTAATTTCGTATCGTTTCGTTTATATAATGTTTACGTTTTATTAATAAAATTTGTGTTTGTGTTAAAAAAATGTTTTAAAAAAAAAAGATGATGAAATTAATGTTTCATTAAGTTTGTAATAAAAAAATGAACTTGGTCGCCCTTACTGTGGTACTGAATCGCCTGCAGGTCGCTGGAGAGAGAAAGCTGACGTGACAGAGAAAATAATAAGGATTGATCCTTATTGTTGTGCCTAGCCTAACAGACCACTTTGTTACGGTTCATTTATTTATTTATTTTAAATAAAACTGCCACATATGGACCAACAAAAGGTTGGAAATTTGGAATGATACGAAATTCATGTGACTATTGACTAGTGAGATTAAAGTGCTTGTTGAATGGATGTGCCATACGTTTTATCCGATATGGGTGAAGTCTCTTGTCTATGAAATGACAATAGATGAAGCTCTAACGGTCTAACTTACACACTATGTACACGCGATGTGGACGTGATAAACTTAAGGCCCGTTTGGTACATGGTATTTCATGGTTTGAAGTGATACTATTTTAAAGAATTGTTGGGTTAAAATCTTCAATACACTTTATTTTGGTGGGTTATAAAAAAAAGTGATAAATCAAAATGTACCTTTTTATTTGATGTTTTTATCTCAGCCATATATTATTTATTTTGACTTTTATTTTATACTCCGTATCTTTTTATTTTAAATAAATACTAGTTATACCTCGTGCACGCGCGAGTTTTTTTTTTTTTTTTTTTTTTTTTTTAATCACACATTTTTATTTATTAAAAAACAAATAATTTAATCTTTGTTTTGATTGATTTATGATGTTTAATTATTGTTTTTTATTACTCCCTCCGTCCCACATTAAATGTCCTGTTTGACTTTTCAAAGTCTTTTTTTCATATCTTTGACCTTAAATATTTTTGCTTGTATAATATAGTATTTGATAAATTTATACGTAGTGAAAATACATTTAATACTCAATCCATTCATATATTTTGTGTCAAGTATTATATAATAGAAACAAAAATATTTAAGGTCAAAGTTGTGAAAAAAATACTTTGAAAAGTCAAACAGGACATTTAATATGGGACGGAGGGAGTATTAAAAATAATGATTTAAAAATTTTAATCCTATTGTTAATTGCATCTTATCTATATTTTATTTATTTATCTTCCACTTGTGTTATGGATAAATATAAAATGTTACCTAATAAGAATATATATATATTTTTTAAATAATATTATTACTAAATAAGGTATGATTTAGTTTTTTGAAATGAAAAAGTACGGTTTTTGTTTTATTAGATAAAAGATATTAAATAAATTTATCAATTATTTATTTTCTCTTTTTTTATTTAATTCAAAACCTATATTAAATCAAAAGTCAAATACAAAACAAAATCCAAATCTTAATCCTAAACCTATCTACAAACCAGACCCTTATATTTCACACGGTTCAATTAGAAGCCTTGGGGTACAGGAAAAACCGGACTCATTTTCGGATATTTTCTTGTGTAACCCCAAACTAACTTATACCTCGATTATTCATCATAAATGAAGGCAGGGGTCACTCAAGGGTAAAACAAATAAAGTTAGGGCATTAGACCCCTTATTTTAGAAGCCACGTATATTAGTTTTTCACATACTTTTTGGTTGTCATCTTCATAGATCCAATTATGTAAGGCGTTAAATAGCTAATAAATTTTAATGGGTAAATGATTAAAAAAAGTATTATACTTGACATTATTTTCTTTTGTGGGTATCGAACAAAATTCTTTGTTTTTGTTGGTACTTTTCTTTCAAATTCATTCTTGGGTACTATGTGACATTTTTGCCCTTTGAGGAAAAAAAATTTCTATTAGCTAAGAGGAGCAAAAATGTCCAAAAATTTCATAAAATACCCTAAAAAGATGAATTTGAAAGAAAAGTACCCACAAAAGAAAAAATTTTGTTCGCTACCCACAAAAGAAAATTGTGGCAAGTATGATACTGTTTTTAATCATTTGCCCAGTTTTAATTAATCGAAATTTTAGGCCTTTTTAGTTTTAATTTGTTTATGCCAACAAGTCGTAGAAATTTAAGCCGAATACATCAAGTATATAAAATGGCCAATTTGCATGAAAAATGGCGGGGATTAAATTATTAAGCCCATTGAAATTATGGTTAGAATAGTCTTGTCCATCAAACAGGTTTCGGTTAATGAATCGACATCTTGTAGAAACAGAAAGTATGATGAGAATGTTTACAATGAAACTATAAAACCAATGAAGAAATTTTTAGTACCAATTATTATTATACATTGATCAAGCTATTTCATCATCTGAAAGTAGAGTTAACACAATTTAAAGTGTATGAAGATATCTTTAGCTTTTTAATTAGCATTCAAAATTTAAAGTCACTTGATGATAAAACGTTAAAAGATAGTTAACCTTGAAAGTTCTTTAAGTCATAAAAATTGTTTGGATATTAACGGAATAGATTTATTTTTTTGAAACTAAGAGTTTTGAGAGAAATTATATATGCAAACTGCTATACCCGATTGATATGTTTACCATATTAAAACAAGGACGGCTGTGAGCCGCCGCGTTGCGGCGGGACAGTGATCTTGTAGCAAACGTACGCGTTTGGCTGCTTCATACATGAAGCGTTTGGTTTATCAAAAACTGTAGTCAAACAAGTGTACATAAAACCTTGTATATTACATACTGATGGCACAATTAACATGAAAGGGCCGAACCAAAAACTCCTACAATAATTTCACTCATCTTTAAAAGCAAAACACCTACATTAATTTCACTCATCTTTTGTACTTGCGACTTTGTTAAAAAAATGTACAACTTTGTTCAAAAAATGTAGTCAAACAAGTGATCTTGTAGCAAATGTCCGCGTTTGGCTGCTTTATACATGAAGCGTTTGGTTTATCAAAAACTGTAGTCAAATAAGTGTACATAAAACCTTGTATATTACATACTGATGGCACCGTTAACATGAAAGGGCCGAACCAAAAACTCCTACAATAATTTCACTCATCTTTAAGAGCAAAACACCTACAATAATTTCACTCATCTTTTGTAATTGCGACTTTGTTCAAAAAATGTACGACTTTGTTCAGAAAATATACTTCCGACTCATAGACATGCAAAGTTCCCTTTTAATATTTTATAAAGATAATAACGTAAGTTTAATATTTTATAAAGATATAAACAAAATTGTCCCTCAAATTATTTACAAAGATATACTGAAAGTAGATGGAATAATAATGTTGTTTAAGAATGGTGGCTTTTTGATTTTAGCACCTATGAATCAATAATTCAATATATACAATACCCCTTGAAGAAAGATGGATCAATATACAAAATACTCGCTCTACTCCGCTGGACCTGAGCCACATTGGGCTAATTGTTGGGCTCCCGGTTTGTGACGTCAAATTGACACAAACAATGGGGCAACGAATAAGAAGGCACCGAATTGATGCTCTATTATATATATAGTAATTTTAAATTCTTCCCCTAATTCTTATATTGCGTATAGAATAATTTTAAGTTTTAACCGTTGCTCCGGTGGCGATTGCTTCGCCGGATAAAAATTCTTTTAAAACTAGGGCTAAGCAAACCACCCGAACGGACTGGACCGACCGACGGACCGTCCGAGACCAGAGCGGACCAACCACATTCGGTCCGGTCCTCGGTCTCGGATTTTGGGCTAATTCAGTCTTGGTCTTGGTCGGTCCGGTCCGGACCGGACCACAAACCGACTATTTTGCATTGTTGAACCGAACCCGACCGACCGAGACCGGACCACATTCGGTCTAGTCCTCGGTCTCGGCTTTTGGGCTAATTTAGTCTCGGTCTTGGTTGGTCGAGTCCGGGACTGATGCTCAACCCTATTTAAAACTAAAGTTAATTACTGTAAAAGTTATTTAAGATCGAAAATTTTATTTACATATTTATTTTGGAAAGGCAATTTAAGATTAAAAAATGTCACGCGAATATTTAACTGATTGAGAATCGTTTATCGATGAAAATGAAATATTATACCATATTGATTTTAGAAAATTACTCAAGGATTTCGCTTTCGCATAAACAAAAAAAAAAAAAAAAAAACTAGAAAAGTAAATTTCATATAAACTATTTTTCGGCATACAACTTTGATAAAAGGCCCTATTTTAAAGCTTCGCTTTCGGCCTTCGTGAAGGTTGAGCTGCCCCTGATGAAAGTCGATTAAGCTAGAGTTCAGAAGCTAAGTTGCTTTCTTGATCGGCATTTCATGGTTATGTTTACCTTCATATGTTGTGATGAAAATATTTGGATTATCTGCTGCTCTTTCCACATGTTTCCGCACATTGCACTTAACAACGGTGCATTTGTAGTAACTTCTGCAGTTAAAACAAGTGTTTCTCGTGTTAGAGTTATTATTCAAACATTAAATGAGCGGATCAGGTCGACTTCTGGTATAGAAAAAGAACCTGGGATAAGGATTTCCCCTAACAACTTTCTGCCCGTATTTTCTCCAACGAAAACCATCCGAGATTGCCTCTGAATCAGGGCCATCATGAACAACTTGAGGCACTTGTAAGCCTCCAACAAATGTTTCATTTAACTGATTCAAACCTTTCCTACAAAATCAATCAATCAACTTATTCCTTGAACCTTAATGGGCGAAATGACTGTATATGATCTTTTAAGTCAAAAACTAATATAGTACCTTCTTTTAATTGCGGGTATATCATCAACTCTTTCCATTATAACCTTGCTACTACCATCCTGAACACGAGCAACACCACAAGAACAATCAAATTTAGGAATACTAGCATTAAATGCTTCATTTGAAACATGATTGTAAGATTCTTGAACATTGACCAAATCATTCAGATGTGAAGATGATCCAAGATTTTCATTAGTCTCATTAATCTGATTATTTGGCAATTGGCTGTTTGAATCTTGACTAGTTCCATCAAACGCGTGACGCCTAGGAAGCCGTGGCTTTATGTGATTATGATCACCCTTGTACACAATTTCGGCTATTTCCCCATCTAGTGATCTTTCGACCTTCTTTTTTACCAGGCAATTCGGGTGGGTGCACTTGTAGTAACTTCTTGGGTACTCGCTTCCTTTCACTTGCTTTTGACCGTATTTCCTCCAATTATATCCATCATAAGAAGGCCGATCAATATTGTTTTTGTATAATTGCGGTCTTTTATCATCACCGGACTTCACCGGTGTCACGTTTGGGAGATTAATGCATTTCACTATCTCTGGTTGTGATTCAGCATTCTGAGCTACTGCGTGTTCATTACTTGCATTACATGTACCCTGATATATTACAAAGTAGGCCCATTATCAATAACTTGTAGTCATATTGTGCAAAAAATTAGAAGGGACATGCAGCGGGAAAAAAAATTAAGTAGCTATGAGTGAAGACAAAATATCAATTCAAACCAAAACTGTCAAATACTGCAATTAAATTGATTCCAAAATAAAATACTGACCATGTTAGCCAGCATACGAATGGTTGCTTTTGATACTGTCTTTGCTAAGGGTCTGTATAGCAAAGGAGACGTGTGGTTTGATTTCAATATCTTATCAGAAGAATGGCAAGCTTGAGTTACAGGTAACTCCGCCTGAAATGAAGGAACCGGTAAGTACAAGAAAACATTGACAAGTTAGTTCTCCTCCTCGCATCCTTGTCAAGAGGCCCACTAACACGTCTTATTTCTTTAGACAACATTGTAAGTGAAATACCTGAGAAGAAACCATGTCAAGTGGAGAGCTCATGGCAGGCTTGAACCGTACCGTCTTTGGTCTAATGGCAGTGATTATTGGTTCTGATGTGGGTGAGCCATTAGTGTCACCAGGAAAGAACTCAGAAAAAGATTTGAAATTGGAAAGTGTAGGCCTTGAAGCAACTGGTTTGGCTACAACTATCCTTTCGGCCTCTTTGAGTTCCATCTTTAACAAGTGCATCTAATCAAGATCTCCCGATTAGATTAAAAAAAAAAAAAAAAAAAAAAAAAAAAGTATATTCAGCTTTGACCATCTTCAAGTCTTGCATCTAGCTTTTTAAGTCCTGAAATTGCTTCATTCAACTTCTTTACTGTGTTCACTGCAATCCAGAAGAAAAATGAGCCAAACCTATATCAATGGACCATTTCATATCTACGATCTTGGAAAAACTTAACAACAAACATGAAATGTTAGGAAACTCTGCTTCCCTATTAGTCCAGTTTTGTATAGAAAAAATAAAGTCAAAAAAGAAAAACTGTAGTACGAGGGGGTGTTTGGAAAACTCATTCTACGTTTGCAAAGGGGCTTTTTAAAAAGAGCATGTCTCAACCTGCTTTTACGAACCCTTCTTCTCTCTAATCAAACACAGATAATCATTTTGGGATTGCTTTTTTCTTTTTTGCTTATACGCATAAGAGACCTTAAAAATAAGCACTTTTAAGAAAGAGTGTTTGAATTTTCTTACATTTTTCTTAAACTAATTTTTGAGTAGAGAGAAGAACCTTAGAGGGTTGCATATCTCTTTTAAAGGATTTTTAGGCTAGCTATGATGCTCAATTTTATCAGAATATTCTTATTGTACTCATAATACGCTCATAAGCATAAGAGTCATTTGGATAATCCAAACACTCCAAACTGCTTGAAGATCCCAAAAATCCTCTTAATCATAAAACATAGATGCTAGTAAATATGACAAGCTAAAATATTCCACAACTTGAAACTAGCAATTAAACCAAAAATTTCAAAGTGAGATTATAAGATTAGCTCTAAGATATTTTTTCCCTCTAAACGGCAACTAGCTATCTCATAATATGTAGACTATTAATCTATCCACAACCATTTGGTTGGGCAACTAGCTTTAAGAATTGTATCAAAAAATGAAACTTAGCATTTCTTTCGACAATTCTAAACCAAAAATTTCAAAGTGAGATTATTAAAGGTTTTCCCGTTACCCGGGCAAGGTGAGTCTTTGACTCAAATGTACGCGACCTAAGATCCCACATCGGCCAAGTATGGGATTGGTCGGTGGTTTATAAGTCTAGGTGTGGCCTCTTCTTACACTCTAGCTTTTCGAGTGAGCTCTATACTTTGACTTATGAACCGATACGAGCCTAGTAAACAAATAAAAGTGAGGATTAAAATACCTTGGATTGGAATTGCAGTATTGAATTTGAAAATAAGTTGTAGTGAGATATTAAGATTTTGAAAATGATGAACAAGTTGTTCGTTTAAAAGGAATAGGAGGAGACCAGTTGTTGTGTTGATTAGATTTTGTGTGTGTTTTTGTGCCAACTAACCGTCCGTTTCAGCTAACTGTCTTTATCCGACTAGTACTTGTTAATAATTTATAAACGTTGTACAAGTTCCTTGATGCGCCTTTTTACTGTCCTTTTCATTTTTACCAACTAACTTTTTCTAGTACGGTAATATTTTTAACAAAGTTAGATGCCTCATTTGCATATAGTTAAGCGGGAAGAGATCTAGTAAGATTATTATGTGTTTATGATTATTGTCTTTGAGATTATTGTCTTTGAGTAGTATTGAGAGACTTAATTTTATGCCTAAAGTTGCATGTCATTAATTCATTGGTTATAACAAAAGGTCCACAATCTAATGAGGTAACTCCACGTATGTTAGACACACAATTAGGCACAAGTTTTAGGTCTCTCAATCATTTTCCATTGTCTTTTCTAGAGCCTCATTCCTACACCCATTTACAAACTTTGTTGCATCCTTAGACGTATTTTGTAATTGCTAATAGGCTTAATTTCTTTGAACGCGCTTATGCTTTTATTTTTATTATGCTTGTATGCGTTTATGCTTATGTATGTATTTTTATGTATGATTTAATTTATATGTTTGATCATATTGTGAGTACCACGTGCGATAACTCTTATGCGCTTTATTTATTTTATGCTTTCATGTGTATTATTATTCTAAACTTTTATAATTTTATTTGTTATTGCTTCTATGTGTTGTATGCTTACATGGTTTCTCAATCAATTTAATTTCACACACTCACACTTCCACATATATTTGAGCACTTTCACTGTCACACTTACATTTGCCGGATTCTTGTAAACAATCTCCTTACTTTTGAGTTTTTCCTATAAAATATGATATGTCTACATTCTACTTCTCCGGTACCCCGCTCTGACAAGATTGGATACTATTATTGTTGTTTGATCTTTTATATTCTTTAAAAATCAATTGCTACTTCATCTGTTGAATACAAATAAGTTCTAATTTTTAGCTCTCATACCAAATGGCATTTTTATTTGATGATATTTCAGCAAGCCAAACATAATACTGGAAGTACATTAAGTCGTTAATTATATTTATTAGAATTGACGTAAGTCTAGTTGGACCAGAACAACCTAATATTTGAGTGTTTCTTTTGAATTTAAAAATTGCGATACCTGGAGATTGTTTATGTGGCTTATCCTCATCCAACCGTCCAAACTCTCCGTCATTTGGTCATCCATATATAAAAATCCAAACTTTGTCTATATTATCTGTCGTCATCTTTGATTCCAATTAACTAGCACACTATTTGGTTACAGTCATGTTTCTGACTTTATATATATGGATTATAGAGATTTTTAGAATCCTATGTAATGAGTAATATTGCCAAAACTACCCACTATCACTATACAAAACTCGTAAGGTAGATCATATGGCTTCACATGAGAATTTATGCCGTGTAAATATTGTTAAGCTTTGCTTAAACGTGTCCATTATATGAGAAAAGCTTTTCAAAATTAGCGTGGCCGACATCTCTACAAGTCCGAAGTCCCAGCTACCACACCATGCCATACCCACAAGATTTTGGTGATGACACCTTTAGTACCAAGAAATCAAACCATAATACTAGATGTTTAAGAAGCTGAACTTCTTCATCGTTTTCATGTTGGATCATGAAATTCTTGATGAGATCCCAAGATCGATTAATATACACGGGGGAGAAACGAATTCAAACTTGCTAACCTGCAACGTACCTTTATGAAGAGAATGGACGTACATGATCATGACTTATACAATAATGAAATTTTAATAAAACTCCTGAAGATTAATTCTTACATGAGAGTATGAGACATCAAAATCTACCAATTAGTCTGCAAACAACTTTTCAAACTGTTTTAATGCAATTCTCAAAGTTTATAGCAATCGAATATAGTTTCCATAGTACTTCAAATCTTGACACCACAAATTATATAAATACCCTCTTCCTGTACACCATGTTTTTCTAATGATAAACTAGACATCAGCAGCATTAGCGGAACTGGAACCGTCACGACTAGTTCCCTTCACAAATTGTCCGCGCACCCGTGGCCTTTGTTCTGCCAGTTTCTTCCTGTTTTGATATCGCACCTTGCAAAGAAAAGAATTAAATGTCATATAGGTGCAGACTTTTATACTGGCTTTTATTATGGGACGAAGGACATTGTTACAGGAACAGGTATTGGACAAATTCTGCCCATTTGCTTATGCATGTGTCAATTCCGATGATGTCTATCTTTAACAGAATAACAGGTCAAATGGGTAAAATCAATATTATCATCCCGAAAGGAAAAAAAGTCAGATGGTTCAAACAGGCCAACATGTATACTGAAAGCATAAAACCTCCTTACTCCTTAGATCATGTCAAAATAAATAAATAAAACTATTTGAGTAAATCTAGTAAAAATCACCTTCTTTTGGAAGCATCTCACTTCTCTCTTTTTTCGGAACTTATTCAAAGCTGCTTCTCTCTGTGCAGATTTATGGCTATTATTTCCACTACCATCACCACCACTTCCGCTTTTCTCAACTATATCAACATTGCTTTCTACATTTGTACCTTCGATATTCACTGCAGTGTTACTCCCATTCTGCACGTTGCAGCTTCCATGCTTGCTGCCAGAGCCACTTTTGTTTAAACTATAATTTTCAAGGTTACCTTCAACAGGCCCGCCCATTATATTTGATGACCCGCAATGTGGAGCATCCGCGCCCAAATCGTTTAGCCCAAAATCGTTCTGATTGGATAATGGCTGGTCTGTGTCTATGTTATGGTAATGATGAACATGGTGATGATGATGAATGTGTTGAATACGAAGCTCCTGAGGTGCCATGTCATCATCATCTTTCCTTGGTATGACTTGCTGAAAGAGGTATTGATTATTAGTGTTTGTAATCTTCGAAGTATATGATGGGTACAATTTTACCTCACTTGAGCCCTGATAAATAAGATATCCATCTGAATGTGTGTCACGCTTGGATTCATTTTTTACAATGTTAGATATATTAGCAGGTTGGGAACAGCTGGCAGTGATTCCAGTTGTCACATTTGCAGCATTTGCTTTTGTTTTATACCTGAAGGGTATTCAGTATCTTATTAGTCTACAAAGAAAAACGTTAAGAGAGACAATTTTAAAGCATTATAAAATCCGAACCTTGTGAAGGCTGAAAGCTCTGAATGTCTTAAAATATGACAGACATTTTGAACTTCTCCCCCGTCGTTATCAGTTGCACGGGGCCTCTTTAAACCAAGCTCACCTGCTATCACTCCATTGGAATCATCGATAACCTTGATATTTTCCTCCATAATCTTTTCAGGAACTCCTTGACTATCAGTTTTCCCATTTTCCATGTAAGAGTTTTGTTTAGTACCATTATCTTTCGTAGGGGCCTCAATTGGAAACTCAACTTGCATTTCTGAGTTTCTTGATCTGCTAATTGCAATCTCTGTAGCCTTTCCACAATCGTCTGGGAATACAAGACATTTCTTATGGAGGTAGACAAAGAAAGAAAAAAAGCAAATTTTCAAAATATCAAAAAGTGCTTTATATCTGAATACCTTCAAAGGGTTGCTCACTCTGATCATTGTAGTCCCTTACAGGACGGATAACGAGGCCACAAGTGCTGTCTGGATGCTCAGCTATTTTATCACAAGGAGATGCAGCTTCTGGGCTCTCGCAGTCAACAGCTTGTTTTGTCCAAGAGCTCTGAATGACATGGCTAAATTAGTTTGTTTCTATACCAAAGCATACACAAAAGAATAAACAATATTGTCATCAATAGGTTTCTGCTATCTAAAATGTCTATTTGCACAGTGAGAAATAAAATACATATGACACTAGAAAAATGGCTGCAAGCCGTTATATAAAAGAAAATTGCGAGGATACCTGAGTGTCACTACCATCATCGCTACCACCATCCGTACTCTCATCGTCATCGTCATCCCCATCTCTGCTGCAACTGTTATCATGCCTTAAATTGCTTTTTGAGTTTACGGATTTTTGGGCCTGTGTGCCACTTTCACTCCCACTCCCACTTGACTGATAGAAGCAGAAAAGGTCGTAGATTTTGGAAATCAAATAGTTAAAAAATAAAATAGAAAAACATATAACTTACGCTGTGACACCTCCTCCACACATGCTGCCAAAGATTTTTAAGCTCATTTTTCCGGATAGGTTTCACTAAAAAGTCTACTGCACCTTTTGATAAACACTTAAAAACCAAACCCATTGAATCATGAGAAGACATCACTGCACACAATCTCAGCGAGCATGGTGGTTAATACCATTAAAGCGGTAAGCTTTTGCAAGGCAGCAACAGCTACTGCAACATGTGTTTATAAAAAGGATACTGTAAGGTACTTACTAATCACAGGAATATTCTTTCGTGTCTTGTGGCTCATAATCTTGCATAAAAGACCGATTCCTGAAAGAGAAGGCATGACTACTTCGGTTAAAACAAGGTCAATGTGATTGGATAGATTTTGTAATATCTTCCAAGCTTGAAATCCATTGGCTGCTTCAATAACTGCCAGAAAAGAAAAGGAAATGAGTTTAATAGCTAATTATTAGCAATAATATTTGCCGGTGTGAATGCTTGCATGTACTCAACCAAAAGAAGAAACTAAGCAAGTTAAGACTTATGCAACTGTGTTCATGGAATTAGGTGCAGTCAAAAGATGATAGAAAGACTTATTTAGGGCAAGAATTAATAGCACATAAAATAATGAGATATGCTACAACCACATAATCTTTACAAAACAAAATCCACAAAATGATGTGTCATAAACTCATAATCACTATTGGCTTCAAATAGGAGATGATTTCAAAAGGAAGAGAGAGAATAACACACATTCACATGACACTTCATTTTGCGGATTTTGTTTTGTGAAAATTATGTGGTTCTAGCATATCTATACTATCTATAAAGCAAAAATGGTCAAAGGTGAAAGTGGAAAAGTCAAAAAGTGAAATGTGAAATGTTGAAAAATGTATATAAGGAAATTATGAAATGTAATTAATACTCTTATTAAAACACCCCATTACTTAAAAGTACAATGATTTATACATATTGTACAACCAATTAAAACAATTAATACAAATCACAAACCGGGTTGACCCGGGACGCTTCAAACCCAACGGGTTGAACCGGTTTAATTTGACCCGTTTTCGACCCAACCTAGCAAGTTGACCCGGTTTAAATCGACCAAATTTTTGACCGGAACGGTTTAACCGGTTGAACCACCCCGGTCGAACCGGGTTTCAAAACATATCTAGCAAATTAAATACAACCAATTAAAACAATTAATACAAATCACAAACAGGGTTGACCCGGGACGCTTCAAACCCGACGGGTTGGATTGGTTTAATTTGACCCATTTTCGACCCAACCTTGCAAATTGACCCGGTTTAAATCAACCAATTTTTCGACCGGAACGGTTCAACCGGTTGAACCACCCGGGTCGAACCGGGTTTCAAAACATATCTACCAAATTAAATATAACAAATTAAAACAATTAATACATATCACAAACCGGGTTGACCTGGGACGCTTCAAACCCGAAGGGTTGAACCCGTTTAATTTGACCCGTTTTCGACCCAACCTAGCAAGTTGACCCGGTTTAAATCGACCAATTTTTCGACCGGAACGGTTCAACCGGTTGAACCACCCGGGTCGAACCGGGTTTTAAAACATTATATTTAATTCCCAAATCTTCAAACTTTTATTATTTTTCATTTATAACCTATAAATTTTTTTTATCAATAAACTATTTGTCGCTATAATATCCCGTTGCTATGCACGGGTACTCGTCTAGTCTCTAAAATAACCACAATGGCAAACGTCAGTGGAATTTATTTGTGGTTAAAGACGGTTCTATAAAAAATAATTAAGCGCTGTCAACCACTATCTGTATATAGAATCTATCCGCCAAAAGACATCTATATACGTAAATCGCATCTGATATAAGAGATAATCTCAATAAAGAATTCTTTAATGTAATAACCCGTAACATAGGTTATCACTGATTACTAGATGCTGATGCCAACGTCATGCACATGAACTATGATACAACATATTATGGACTCATAAAACTTCTTGGAATTCAAAGATAAGTATTAGGAAATTTCCACTCGGTCAGAAATTGTTAACTAAACAGTATCATCTGCTCTCTCATCCCATATACATTTAGCACCAAGGTAAATAGCCAGAAGTAAATTAGTAAAACCTGACCCCTTTTCCTTCCTAAGATAATTTCAAACTAAGACGAGAGCCTCACCGTTGTTCAACCTATCATCAATACTAAGTAGCCGTAATAGTTGGAATCTGGCATCAAAGTAACCCTTTAAAAAGATGTCAATAATGTTGAGATGACTTCATAAAAAAATAGGCTAATAATAAAACAACATTAAAACCTCAGTAAACAGAGTCATATTAGTCCTGAAAGTGCCAATATGTTAATAATTAGGAAATGGGCATAAGGAGTCAGCAGCAGGATGCGATCATGCAGATAAAATGATGTCGCGAGTACAAGCATTGTTGCGTTTTGTACATGTTTTAAGAAACTTGAGGATGATGATGTCATGACCAGTACAATTAGAGAAATGATGACATCATCACTATCTGAGCAGCCGATTTAATTTCAGTTGCAAGGTTGAGGAAAAGGGGCAAATCTTCAAAGACGCACCTCTTAGCAGTTGTGGTGTTTTTATTTGATTTTATTAAATGTCTATAATATTCTTAGGGATATTTACGGATTAATAATGATTATGAATTGTATCCTAATCCATTTAGGAAGCCTCAAACAATGGAAGCGGGTATCTTTCTCGCAAAGAAAATACCTTTTCTTACATTTTGATATTCAATATTAATCTTTTACTCTTTTACTTTTGTAAATATCCCGAGTGGAATTCCGAATTTGTACTTTGAATTCGTTTGTGTGTTAAAGAGCCATTCAATTTTATCAAATAGGCGTCATAAAACAAGAATTGTAATCAAAGTATAGTTTCCATGAAATATAGCCCAACTGACTAACCTTCATAGTTACAGTTGCGAAGCAAAGCAGTAACAATGTGACGTGTACAATCATCGTCTTCAACCAACATGACCTTAATGGATCTAACATGAAGAAACTTCTCCCATTGGACCGACGACCCTTGAGGCAGTTGCTGAGGTGCTTTAGGAACACCATTCCCTGTCACAACCACCTTGTTGCCACCATCTTGCACGTTTTCATGATCTCCTCGTGAACTGGATCCATTACTCGCAAATCCATTCACATCTCCACGAACCTCAGCTTTCACACGACCATTCACCTGTCTAGAACCCTTGCTCCTTCCTCTGCTGCTACTAGTCATCGATACACTTCCTGCTAATGATATTCAGAAAACATCAATAATCAGAATAGTAGTTAAACAATCTCGATACACGTCAGACCTTGTTAATGCAACAAATAAGCAGCAGCGCATGGCAGCCACATCAAAGTATCCAATCTCCTCAACTATCAACTACAAAACCTTCTGTAAAACAAAGACATATACAAAACTAACATACATCAATCGCACAACACCATCTACACAGCCTATGATCGATAAAACTTGCAAAATGAATACCTGCACGAATAATTTACCAGATTCGCTACTTATTCCTGTTACAAAGAAAAACACAACAGATTAGTTTGACTTTCTATTTCAAATAAAATAAAAGGGTGTTAGGATAGCTTATTTTTTCTACTTATGCTTATAAATAAGCAATTGAGGAAAAAGGTAACTTTAGGGGGGGGGGGGGGGGGGGGGGTCGTGTTAGCTTATATAGCGGTCCTATGAGCTTATAGAAAATTGGAATAGCTTGCAAGCCTACTGTTTTCGGCTTATGAACTTATAAGGGGGTGTTTGTTTTAGCTTATATAGTGGGCTTATGAACTTATTAGCTTATATGACTCATATAAGCCCAAACCAGGTGTCGACGTCATGTCGTCGGGAGGAGATGGTGCCGACGTCACGGTGGCTAAAATGTCGTCGCCGATTCCGGTGATTGTACTAGTGATTATGAGCTTATATGTGGGTGTTTTGATAAGCCACAAAAGTGTGGCTTTTTTGTGAGGGTTTGGTCTTATATAACACACTTCAATACAAATTACAACCCTCATTTTACCTAATACATCTAACGTTCACATTTTCTTTTCTTTATAAAGCCTTGTTACTGTTACGCCTCCGTTACAACTTTAAATTCGTTACTGTTACCCCTCCATCTATCTATCTCATCAGGTATTCATTTCCTTTCATTTTTTCCATGTTTAACCTGTTCATTTCCTTTCTTCCATGTTTAATACATAATCGATCATGCATAATTGTACAAAATCTGGATACAAAAAATAGCGGCACATCTTTATAAGTATTTAAATTATAAATTATAGTTTTTAACTTCATACGTATTAATGTATATTTCCGTAAAAAACCTTTTGGAAAAAAATAAATAAATAAATAAATAAAATTGATAAGCTAATCCAAACACTTGAGCTTATAAGCTTATTAAACCATGTCCTTTTTGGTCATTTACCAACATAAGCCAAACCAAACACTTGAGCTTATAAGCTTATTAAACATGAGCTAATCCAAACACGAAGCATGGGCTTATAAGCTTATGAGGATAAGCCGCTTATATAACATAAGCATAACCCCAACTCATAAGCTCAGCCAAACACTCCCTAAAATTTCAGCTAATAGCTTATTTAACCCCATAAGCTCAACTGGATCAGCTTATAAACCAAAAAAATCGGAGTCACAACTTACGAGCTTTTCCAGTTTTACACAACCTCTTAAGCCAATATATATATTAAGCCAACACAAACACCCCATTAGTTTCGTCTCAAACTGAAACTATCATGTCCTAATCACTCCAAAATTTACTTATTGAAAACAGCTTATTTCGCCTCAAACTAAGCAGTATGGACCATCCAAACACTTGAAACTGCTTATCTGCCAAGCAAATACAGTAATTTCAACTAAATAATCAAACAAACCCTAAAATAAGCAGTATTGTCCATCCAAACACTTCAAACTGCTTATCTGCTAAGCAAATTCAGCAATTTCAACTAAATAATAAAACAAACAAACCCTAAAAATACAATACTTACTAATCACATCTAAATTAACTAAATTCCTAAAGTCAAGCAAATTTAACTAATTAATTACTAATTCAACTTGAAATATATAAAAATTTATAACATAAGATAAAATAAAAGTATAAAACTAGCAATTAAGTCAGTATAAGATATAAAATACCGTTAAAAAGTGGATGAATGTATTGAATCTGATGAGATTAAGCTAAAACGAAATTACTAGTAACGAAATAAAATAATACAATAATAATGAAAGAAAATATCTTCTGATGGATAAAGGAAATGAGAAACCACAGGGACTGATAAGATGCAAGTTGATAAAACCAAGGGGGGTGAAGGGAGATATTTGTGGGGTGACGTGGCGGGTGACGTGGAGGATGTGTTGGTTGGGATTGGTGAGTAGGGGAGTGACGTGGCGGGGGATCTATAAATGGAAATGGAGCGGTGGAGATGGATTTGGGGCGGATCCGATGGAGCGTGGAGAGGGGTGACACGTGTGTGTTGGTTGTTTGGGTGGGTTTTAAAAAGATCTTGTTTTGTTTTTTGTTTTTGAGTGGATGGATGGTTGGTTTGTGATATTTGTGTTGTTTTCGTTTGGGCCCGACAGTTTTAAATGATTTATGTCGACGCCTTTTTTTTTTCCCTATCACTAGTATTACTTTTCTTTAAGAACCGTGAATCGTTAGTAAGTTGGTCGATTTCATTGCAGCTGTAATCGGTTTATGTGAGATTAATTAGATTAATATTTTTGACAAGTTTTTGGTATTTTTGACAATTTTAAGTATTTTCAGTAATTTTTATGTATTTATAGGAAGAGTTTCCTTATACTATAAACAATAACTATAAGTGATTAATACAAGTTTGTGTTTATGGTATTTTTGGCAAAATTTGCAAGTTTTAATAAGTTTAACCACCATTGATTATAATTAATCACCCTTGATCGATTTACGCAAATAAAAAAGGTTGGTGCCTGATTAGCGTCTAGATGACGATTAATCAGGCTTGTAGATTTTTTTGACACTGTTTTTCTTTGTGCTTTACTAGATATCATAATGAATGTCCATCTTTTCCATTAGTTTATTTTTTTTATAGGAACAATTACATATATATCCCTCTTTTGTTAGAAAATTACATATATATCTAACCTAACTTAAAAATTACATATAAATTCAATCTAAAACTTAAAATTACATATATGTCCAAATACCTAATTTATATATAATTAAAACCTTAAAATACATATTAAATAACATTTGATTTTAAAATGACCATTATACCCTTGTTTCTCTTTTTATTATAATCACACATAGGGATGTTAGTCGGGTCGGGTTGTAAGGGTTCAGGTCAATCCGGGTTGAGGCTAAAAAAACATATCCGAACCCGACTCTATTTAGAACACGGGTTCGTCAGGTTCGGGTCAATTCAGGTTGAGGCTAAAAAAACATACCTAAACCCGACTCTATTTATAACCCGGGTTAGTCGAGTTCAGGTCTATTCTGGTCGGGTCAATTCGTGATGAGGCTAAAAAACATACCGGAACCCAACTCTATTTAGAACCCGGGTTAGTCGGGTTCGGGTCTATTCGGGTCGGGTTCTAAATAGAGTTAGGTTCGGATATGTTTTTTCAGCCTCGACCTGAATTGGCCCAAACCCGACCAACCCGACCCGACTAACACCCCTATGTGTGATTATAATAAAAAGAGATACGATGGTATAATGGCCATTTTAAAATAAAATGATATTTAATATGCATTTTAAGGTTTTTATTATATATAAATTGAATATTTTGACATATATGATAATTTTGAGTTTTAGATTGGATATGTATGTAATTTTAAATTAGTTTGGATGTATATGTAATTTTAAGTTTTCGATTGTATATATATGTAATTTTAAAGTTAGGTTGGATATATATGTAGGGTTTTTCTAACATGTGTCCTTAGACACATGTTAAGAGAGTGGGCCTAGGTGTCCTATTTTATTGATTTTTGTCATTTTCTAATTAAAAAAATATTTTTTGTATCTTTTTTGTGAATTCAAAAAAAACACATGGGTCCACTTCTTAACATGTGCCTAAGAACACATGTTAGAAAAACTCATATATGTAATTCTCTTTTTAAAATAAATCTTCATAAATAACTAAAAAGATTTTAAAGGTAAATACAATATTTTATTGATTAACTAATACAATATGACAGCTCTTGTTGAACAGGTTTAGGAGCTAATGACTTTTATAAAAGTCGTGTGTTATATTCGTAATGGACAACTATTACGAGAAATAAACTACAAAATAAATAATGAGTTGTGTACATTGCGAAGATAGTGACGTTCTTATGTAATTAATAAACTTGCTTTTAGATCATTAGTCGGCGCAATAATCTTTCTATAAATAAACCTGCTTTTGCCATCTCTTGATAGTTTATGCTGCAAAATCATAGAATTCAAACTCTATATCAAAAGAAAGAAAGCGATCAATCGTGAAAGCGATCAATCGTGAGTCACTTATAATTTTGGGTATTAAAGCCGGTTGAACGTAATACAAACAATTGGCTAATTATTTGCACACTTTATATTGTGCTATAATAAATTGTACATTTGTCATACACTATTTCTCTAATTTGTACTTTAGAATATGTGTGCCAATCAACATAAATGAAATTTACCATTAAGGTTTTTTGCATTCTCATTAAAAGAGAAGTTAATGTTAGACATTTAAATTCCCCATAGATCATGTTTATTTATTGAGTATTTATTGGTTACAAACTTACAATGCATAAAAAAAACATTAATGGATCATATGCCCATAACCGGGCTTGAGCCATATCTATAAGCGAATACCTCACAGTTCGAGTGGGAAAATCACGAAAACTCGGACTGAAGTAGTAAACTAAAAAGAAAACATTATCGTAATAAAACCAAAAGTTATTGCTAAAGAAATCCGACAACAAGCGGAAACAATTCTTCAAAAAAAAAAAAAAAAAAAGTAGCAAAAGCAAATAATATATTTGTTGATGAAGACATCTTACAACAAACGAGGAATCATGTAGCAACAACAACACAACAACAACATCAACAAAAATAAAAGCAAAGCTTAGATTTTTTTTTTCTGCGGCGGTCGGTTTCTGACAATGTGTAATAGAATTTATTCAAGTTGGGTTTGTGCAGAATTGAAAAATGAAGAGAATGGCGTTGGCCTCGTCAGCTAAATCTAAACGGTTTGTGCAAATAAAAACAGTAGCAAAAACAAACACGCTAGCACATCTTACAACTAACGAGAAATCATGTAGCAACAACAACACAACAACAACAAACACAAAGAAACAAAAATAAAGCAAAGCTTATATTATTATTATTATTATTATTATTATTATTATTATTATTATTAGAAGTTTATATTAAACCACAAGGCATACGACGCCGTATTGCCTTGGGCTTTTCCCGCCAAAATTCTTGGGCTAACCTTAGCCTGCTTCTATGATCCGCCTTTGTTCCTATAACCCAAGGTCATTATTATTGCAAGAAGAAGCTAGAGCAACACTGAACAATCTCAAAACACAGCTGCTTTAATCGGCTAGGATATGCTGCTGATATGTAAGGTTTTTATGCTTTATTTTCGTTAGTACATGCTTTATTTAGGGTATTCCTTTTATTTTATTTTTCAAATTAGGGTTTCATTGATTTGGGGTTTTGTTGATTTGGGGGTTTGATCGGCTAGGATATGCTTTATTGTGCTTTATTTTTTCGTTAATTCATGATTTATTTAGGGTCTTGCTTTAAAATTTTTTCAAATTAGGGTTTCGTTGATTTGAGGGTTTTGTTGGTTTGGGGGTTTCGTTGATTTGGGTGCAAGTTAAAACGGTTTAGTTTGGGTTGGGTTTGCCCGGTATAAATATTTATGTTATGGATTTATTCAAATTAAACATGATTAAGAAAAGGAACATTTTTTTAAAGCGTAACTTGCTTTATCTGATGTTCCAGCTTCCAAGTTAGGAATTATACTTTGATATGTCTCAGTTTGGTTTTGTAGGTGTCCTATGCTTTGTCTGATGTTCCAACTTCCAAGTTAGTAATTATACTTTGATATGTCTCAGTTTGGTTTTGTAGGCGTCCTATGAAGGTGGATTTGATTGGGTTTGTATTACTTGGTTATCCGAGAAAATGCCAACCGACGAAAATATCTTTGGTATTTGTTTAAGCTCGATATCCTTGAAACAGGAATCTTGAAGATGAAGTAGGAATTGTTACTGGAAATTGGGGTTGTGGTGCATCCGGTAGAGACCGTGAACTTAAGGCTATAATACAATGGCTTGCCACATTTCAGGTAAATGAAGTTTCAGAGTCTGTGCACTTTAATATGTGGATTTTGAGAAGTGAAACTCAAAGATTACTCGGTAAGTTTTTGAAGCTACACTAATCTAATTAACATTGATTTAGTATCACACGTTCTTATAAAGTTTGCCTAATGTTTTTGTTTCAGGTGTGGCTACATTTTTTGTTGTTCGTCAAGTGGAAGAAAGAATCAGTGGTGGATGCATTCATACATTCCTTACCGGTACGTGTATCAATCAGTTAGTTCGTATGTATATTTCCAAACAAACGTATGGTATTTCATTCTATTTACTGAATTTATCAACTTTGGACGAATAGAAAAGAAAATTTTGAACAGTCGGTCGCCTTCTTTGGTTATGTGTATGGAATAATGGAAATTTATAACTATGCACAGGTTAACGCAATGCTCATGCACATTGTGTGAGTTGGCTACCATCTGAAGGAATCAACCACAGTTCTGCCAAATCTCAAGCAACGTATCCATGTTCAAGGATGTTAGGTGTGATGTTCTTAACGCGGATACGTTGCTTCAGAATTGGCCTTGATCCATAGCCCCAGAACAGTACAGAGCGCTGTTTAGGTGCTGATGTTTGTTAGCGACCCAGGTATCCTTTAATTGCGTTTGTCCTTCGGGTTAGTAACGTGTTAGGAAAGTCGTTACCCATGTTGGTGCTGCACATAGTGAGGTACGATAACTGATTCCCTGATACAGGTACGCCACCGATTTTAAAGTTCATAAGATTAATTTTTCCCGTCTTATGCAACTGCTTTATAACTTATGCCTAATTCAGAATTTAAAAAAAAATAACACAAAATAAAAAAGAGGCTAAAATGATAGCCTAATTTGAAAAAGTTTTGATGCAGGATCGGGGCGCGTGCTGCTATAAAGGAATACATGGTTGCTGTGTTTCGTATAAACGTGGTATGTGTATACTTTCCAACTCTTTCATTTATAGATTGCATTAATAGATTTTACTTCACGTCTTCTTTCGGGATAAGAATATCTTATCTTTGTAATTTACAGGGTGCAATGTCCAAACATGTGCCGAGTGAACAATAATGAATCCACCCGGGGAAATCTCACCACTATCAAAAGCTGGAACCCGTTAAAAGCTAGACTGAGGTATACATAGAGAAATTTTTTTCTGCTTTCACTACTTATTTTTGTCAGAACCAGTGAAACACTATATAATCAAATATGAATTGCAGTGCACTTACAATCTGGAACGAAATAGGAGCGCAGATTGAACCGAACGCGTCCGTGGACCTGGAACAACCTGTCGTCAATGCTCAGCACACGCTGGCCCAACAATTTGCGGGTTTGTGCTAAACAACCACATAAATCGGCCAGCACAGCTGCTGCGGCAAATTCCGTGAACAAGACTTTTTGATCAGGGGCCTTACAATTGTCATCAACACCAACAAATTTGTGTGGGACACGATCTCTGTACCAACCATCCACGTATTCTTTTTTATTTTCTTTTCCCTTTTTTTATGTTACGTAGTGATACAGTTTTTTTTTATAACAATCTCTGTAGGAATGCGTTAAAGAGGTGCTTCAGAAGACAAATCGCTAGAGGCAGAGAGGAGGAATCCAAAAAAAAGTTAACATTCTCGCAAAATATCTTTCAAATTTAAAACTAGGCAATTCACTTGACCAAACAAACGGCTATAAACTCTTCTAACAGCCATGGTCTTTTTGTGTGTACAGGTCATAAGGACAACGGCAGAGTAATGGTTTCAGGTCTAGTTATGTCGGTAAGGATCAGAAACATGGCAACCAGAATTTGGAATGAAAAGTAGGCGTAAGTCAACTCCCTACAGGTATGATGTTCATGTCGTAATCCAAACAAACTTACTAATTTTTAAGCACATATTTTAATCGCTAAATTTTTTCACAAAGTCTTTAAACAGAATACACTTGGCATTTTGGCTTTTTTTTGTGCAAGATTTAGGAAGCTCTGAAAGTTTATGCTGCATAGAATTGGCCCTTATTCCACATAGAATGACCATTTCATCATGTTCCTTATATTTCAATGAACCAAATTAGTTATTATGCTCCATAACTTTAAACACCACAATTAGCAATTGCTTTTTTTATGCACCACAATTAGTTATTATGCTCCACATTCTACTCTATAAATCTGCAAATGCTAATTGTGATGCAAAAAAGCTATTACATCAACTTAGCTAAATGGGTCAAATGTGCTCAGGAAATGCATGTATTACTGATTATCTCCAAAGCAAATATCATGTAGATTGTGCACAATTTTTAAGGGATACACTTGGTAATGGTCGATGCCGAGTAGTAATATAAGTTTACTGAAACTTTTTTATTGATGTTTATGCAGATGTATATGTGGCTGATAGATTTGCATAGGATGGAGTTAGGCGTCACTATGCTTAATTTTTTTAAGCAGGGATTTGGGATCAAATTGCCGCGTCTATGTTTAAGGTTCGAATAGTCAACAGTTATGTTTAAGGGGCGAAAATTCACGGTCAGTGGCTCATGCTATATTAAGGTACCATTACGTTTGCTACAGGGTTATGTTTTTGCAAACGTACTATAATGAAAACAGCTGACGGTGGACCAGGGTACATATAAACAACATGACTGACAGACTAGATTCAAAAATTATTAGCATATTTGATTATCTAAAACAAAACAACAAATTCATACGGCTCAGAACAAACTTTTTATTATTATTATTATTATTATTATTATTATTATTATTATTATTATTATTATTATTATTATTATTATTATTATTATTATTATTATTATTATTATTATTATTATTATTATTATTTTTCTTTTTCTTTTTTTTTTAAACAACATCCTTTTAATCACGCCATAGCATATATAGATAATAGGAAATAGTGTCATTTTGGGTATTATTTCGGCCAACGCAATTGTTTTTAGACTGCTATTTTGTTTTCGATTCATAACAGGGATAACAAAAAAAAAGAATCATTTGGCCTGCTATGTGTATTTGTAAATGTGTTTACGCATGTAATGTTTCAAGTAGATTTTAGGGGTGGCGAGATCTGTTCCACGAGTAATGTATAATACGATAACCAAAGGTATTATCATGTCTCAAATGCATAATATATCAACAATATTTATACATTACTGTGCTACAGGTTAGGGAGCACGCAACCGTAGTTTAGATGGCACATTGAACGGTAAAGACGGAAAATCATCAATAGACTTTCCATAAACGAGCTTACAGCGTCACGTGATGACAATACGATAGTCACTGGTATGTTAGCTTTCTATAGTTCACTCTATTTTTGCATATTATATTTACATGACCATTTTTATTTAATAAAGAATAAGTGTCAAATATAGGTAAAATGTAAATGCACATAGTGCTAATGTATTTTTATGAAATTAAGTATGTACCCTTTAATCTAACGTCAAGCATACTGAAGTGTATGTCATCTACAAATTTGTTTAAATCATATATTTTTTAAACGAGGTTGAATGATGTAGTGAACCATCCCTTTTATTATTTTCAGGTAATCCATTGCAGGCACGGATCAAAAAGATAATGCTGGCGACCAGGTCAGTGACGGTTATAGTTTGTAAGTGTTTAAAGGGATGTTTGTTTTACATTATCTCACGGGCTTATGAATTTATGGAAATTTCAAAAAGCCAGTTACCTTATTTTAATGCCTTATGAGCATACCGAATTCAATAATAAGCTATAAGTTCAAGTTCCTGAGCCGTTAAAACTAAGGATATTAGCTTTTTACAATCTCTCAGTCAAAAGAATTGGGTATCCTCTTTTTGTATGACTATACAAATGAATTCCAAAAAAATGATCATTAAAGTTCATTAAAAAAAACATGAGTCTATAAAAAAAATTGGTTATTGTGTATACTACATTAAAATTACTAGCATAATTATATCTACTGTTACTGTATTTCTAATCAGTTTACATCTCAATGTCGCAGTTCTTTTTCAAGGGATGTTTGGCTTATTTATGTTCTCAAAGTAGGATAATGCAGAAGATAGACCTTATGAGAACGCGAAATAGGACGCAGGAACAGCCTACCAGAAAGCTAAAAGTGTGAAAGCGGGTGCATAGTCCGTCACGTGGCAGCCTTTTACAATGCAAAAACAGAGAGTGAAGGGACAATGGAATGGGCTAAAGAGAAGGTGACAAATGTCTACGGAGCAATGCAAGTGAAACCAGGAGAGGGTTTAGAGGCCGAGATAGAGGCAATGGGTAAGAAGTGCCATGTAGCTGCTGCCAAAAAATAAACATCCTGATCTTTAGTATGGATTAAGGGAACAGATCAAGTTAATGAATTTGGGTTGAAGTATTGAAAGAATTATTTACAAGGTTTTAAAAGTACATTTTCGGTGGCCACAATTGTATGAGAATACTTAAGCTGATTGGATTTTAAAATTCTTATATATTGACGGAATATACAAAAACTGTTACATCCTAAAAGTACATAAAGATAGAATATTATGGCAATTTCTTTCAGTTGGTGAATGTGTAGTTTTATGATTAAACAATGAAACTCATTAACTAGGTCATTAGCGAACAAACTCATTATTAGGAAATGGATAAAATGCTAAATTGCATTTGTATAGGTTCTATGTAGTAGATGCACTAAAAGTAATTCATTTTTAGGTACAATCAAGTGTTGGCAGTGTAGAATTTTATGTAGGCTACTAACAAAATTTGTTTAGAATAAAATGAGATTTAAAAAGCTCTTTAATGGTGCTTGATGAAAGAATACATCTACACGTAAATTATTACATTGTTTGAACTTTATGACATCTTTGTATACCTTATCAGGTGATGGGAGAATATGGTTAACAACGTAGAGCACATACTACTGATAATGGACACTTGCTAACTCTTAATGTTATCAATACAAGCAAGCTCAAAAGGGTGTTTAAGTTGAAAGTCATGGACTCATGGACATGCTAGCGAAGCTTGGAGTAGTTACTTATCTAATGTAAGAGAGTCAATGTGAAGATCGAAAGTAATGATGTTGCATTTAATTGCAGTAGCACAAAATGATTTTTGTTCAAACGAGCAAAGGCAGCTTCCTTAAGAATGATACAAATACGAATAAAGAGATTGTCTTTAGGTCCGTGGCCGGTAAGGTTGTAGGTTGCCGTAAGATATCTTTGCATGCCTGAATTCTACTTTATTTATGCCAAATCACGTCGGCCGAAAACAGGCACGCCGGCAACGCGGCGACCGTTGCCAACCTCGTTATTATTATTATTATTATTATTATTATTATTATTATTATTATTATTATTATTATTATTATTATTATTATTATTATTATTATTATTTAAACATCACTTTTATTATTATTTTTTTTTTTATTTATTATTTATTATTTTTTAAGTATAATAAGATTTTTCATTGAAACCAATGAAATTATATGAAATTGGAGGGGAGTCTAGACACAATCTATGCTCCCACTCCTTTTTGAATACACAAACTAACTCGATGAAAAATAAAAGCACCGCTCTTAACGCTGTTAGAGTGGCTGCTGGCAATAGTCCCGACACGCGAAAGTGTATTGAAAGCTTCCACATCAAGTTCCCCGAACGTGGAAAAAGCGAAAGGGACGAACTTGTATCCATTGTCATCACACTTGGACGCATACTTCTTCCTTTTCTTTTCCACAACATTACTCAAAGCAGCCCCAGAAGCCCATGACGTTACCCCAGTCCCAGCAAACGGAGAGACCCCAGTCACATCCAGACATGCGTCCTTACCTTGGAACCAGTTAAACAATAGCACATCTGCAGGACGTAATTCTCTCCCTTCCTCTGAAAGAAATCCCATTGGAGCCTCTTTACGCACCATAATCCCAGCTTTGGAACATATATCAACAAGGATATCACGCACCAAATTATTATTATTATTATTATTATTATTATTATTATTATTGGCAGTCGCCTTCTGACGATGTGTGATATAATCTATTCAAGTTGGGTTTTGTGCATAATTGAAAAACAAAGAGAATGGCGTTAGCCTCGTCACCTAAATCTAAACGGTAAAGTTATGACCAAACTATACGCATGTGATGTTTTGCCCGGAAATGAAATAGAGAAAAGAGATAAGTTGCGGCTAGAGGTCGACGGGTAGCATAGAATCAGTGGCTCATAGTAGCCGACTAGATCTCGAGATCAAACTCGCTCATAATACCAAAATCATGATATTATATTTGTATCGACTTGTCAAGAAATGTGTGATGAATTTGCCAAAATCATGCATGATGAGTTTGAGATGAGCATGATGGGTGAACTAAACTTCTTCCTAGGATTACAAATAAAACAATTAGAAGATGGAATATTTTTCAACCAATCAAAATACATTAAGGAAATGCTTAAGAAATTTGGCCTAGAAGACTCAAAACCCATAAAAACACCTATGTCTACGGAAGTGAAACTCACAACAGATGAAGAAGATGAGTCCGTAGATAATACTAAGTATAGAGGAATGATAGGTAGTTTACTATACTTAACGACAAGTAGACCTGATATCATGTTTAGTGTTTGCCTTTGTGCCCGCTTTCAAGAGGATCCCAAAACCTCTCACCTATAAGCGGTTAAGCGTATCTTCAGATACATTAAAGGCACTATACACTTAGGATTATGGTATCCTAAGGGATCCGACATAGAAACCATTGTCTATGCGAATTCAGATCATGCGGGAGACTACGTGGATCGAAAGAGCACTAGTGGTATTTGCACGTTTATGGGATGTTGCCTAACATATTGGTTTTCCAAAAAGCAAACCGCTCTTGCTATTTCTACCACCGAAGCCGAATATGTAAGCGTTGGAAAGGCATGTCAACAAGCACTATGGATGAAACAAGCTCTCGTAGACTATGGCGTTAGTTTAGAGAATGTTCCTATTATGTGCGATAACAAAGGTGCTATAGATTTAAGTAAGAATCCCGTTCAACACTCTAGGACTAAACATATAGAAATACGTCACCACTTCCTTAGGGACAATGTACAAAAGGGTAACATATCTATAGAAAATGTTGCATTGGAAGATAACATTGCAGATATATTCACTAAACCCCTTAAGCGTGAACTATTTAACCACTTGCGTTTAGGATTATGAATGGTGGAAAAAATTGACTAAATTCTATTGCATTTACATTAATCACTTATTACATAAAATTAATTTTTTTTCCTCTTTATATCTGAGTCTAGGAATCTATTTCGCACAAAATTGAAGATTGGGAAACTACATTGCATAAACATTTCTATAAAACCCAATCTATTTTATTTAAATAATTCTCACTTCTAGGAAACACATGAAAATCATTTTTCTTGCATTGTTGAATAATGCTAAAAACACTCTTTAAAATCATGCATGAAATCTCACATGAATTGTCAAAGTATATAATCTAATATATACCTTTGACATTCATGGGTTGAGCAAAATCGAATCAAGGAGAATTTGGATTGCTTCTTAGGAAACCTTCATCTTTGCATTAGGATTCGAAACAATCACATCTCAACATTTGTTGCATATATGCACACACTAGAACAAAGTCAAGAATTACATTGTCACATTTGTTCCATCACTAGTTTTTCACTCACTAGTTGCCTTTGCCCTTACACTAAGATTATTGTTTTAGGTTGAATGACTTGCTTATTTGCTCTATTACTTTATTGATTTTGCATGCATGCTTAGTTGTGAAAATATTACATGCTAATTTGCCTACCTATATACTTTTCATACATATTTCATTAAGATAATACATGCATAGTTGCCGAGTTGGACTTGCCCAAAACCAAACCTCAAAACAAACCTCTTTCTGAAAAATTTTGTCAAAAAAAAATATAAAAATAAAAATAAAAACCCTTTTCTGGCAATCTGTGAACCAGAGCCTGGGCGCCCCCTTAATTATAAAGGGCGGACCCCTTAAATATAAGGGATCCGGCCACTATTTAAGGGGCCGGCCACCTGAAGGTCGAGGTTCACTGTTTGCTTTCTGCTTTTTAGCCCATTTCACCCTATTTTGATTCTCCAATTCCCTAAATAAACAAACACATTTTGTCTAGCCAATCCAACACATATTATCCTTCCATAAACACATAATCATCACACTAAAATACCCCTCTTCATCACAAATCATTACTCAACTCATCATGTCATCTCCCAACCACCCAAGATCTAAGCCTTCAAGGGTTGCAAAGATCTCTGTCAAACCCGTTTAGAGAAGAAAGCTTGATACTTGTAAAAAATCCACCTCAATTAATAATGTTGTCTCCAACCAACCAACACCTAAACCTCAAACTTACCCAAATGAAACCTCTATTTTACCTAAGCAAGACAACCTCACAATCACCATTTCTAATAAAATTCCACATTCATCTCACTCATTTCTACCAAATGACCCTTTTGAGGAACATACTCAATCTCAAAACAACAACCTTCACTCTCATCCAAACATGAATCCCATGTTCCATGTCCAAACCTCAATCCCCAATCACAACCCAACTCCACCATCATCACCTTCCTCCGAACATAAAAAGTTCGTGGAAGAGCTCAAAGAAGCTCATGAGCTTAGTGCTCTTCTTGCTTTACACCTTGCTCAACGCAATTTGGATCAACAACCTTCCTCCACCCACTCCTCACCATCAAACAACTTGATCCAACTTGAGAATCATTTTAACAATTGTCCTTGTTGCATCTTTTTCCAAAAACAAACCATTGCACTCAATGAACACTTCACTTGGATTGAGTATCTCCTCACTAGGTCTTCTCCAACATCATCACTAACACAACACTCCACCCTCAATCAAACCCTTCCGCTCTAAACTCACCACCACCAAACACTCCAAACTCTCCAAACACCATTCCTACAAAAGTCTACCTCCACTAAATCCAACCACCACACTTCCCATCTCCAAATAAAATCATCACAAAGCTTTTGTGTTGCAAGCAAGTCCAAGAGACCTCGAGTTGGCAACTTAGTATTATCTAGTGTAGTTTGCTTAGAAAAGCATATATATATATATATATATGCTTATGTACCAATGATTATGTTTTCAACATGATATTTAAATAATTCTATTAATGAATGCTTCTTGTGTCTTATTATTTTCATGCATTCTCTTGTAATATATTTGTTCCATGCATCATATATATATTGTTTGTGCTCTAAATATTTTTGCAAGCATTCCATATCTCGATTTTTCTTATGACCTTAAAACGAGGGGGAGTATAAGTCAAGGGGGAGTTCTACATTCGTTGGGATAACCTTTTTGATGCTAACAAAAATGGGGAGAAATGATATAAACTCACTAAATACTTGTATATATCTTAATTTTTGATTTAATGAGTTTAGATTTTGTAATCATCAAAAAGGGGGAGATTGTTGATATAAATAATGCATAAAACGCTATTAATAGTTCTCGATATCCCTACATTTTGACGATCACAAAATGTAAAAACATTAAACGTAAAATTATTACGTAAACAAGTATTTAGTTACAAATATCATTTCATCCATCAAAATCACTTTAAGGTATGTATAAACAAATGTCTAATACATTTTATGATCAAAGGAATTTTATAAAATGCTATAAACATTTTATATATTTTGGAAAAACACTTTTGGTAATTAAAGGAAAATGTTTAATTCATAATAAATATATGAATTCAATTTTTTTAACCAAAATAAGTTAGATTTTCACCAAATAAATTTTCACCAGAAAAGGACAAATTTTTTGGGCGTTACAAGAGGGCAGCCCCCTTAATTATGGGCGGCCCCTTAATGATTAAGGGGGCCGACCACCATTTAAAGGGGCCGACATGCTCCTATTTCCAGAAAAGGTTGCCTATAAATATTGGTTCATTTCTGTTATTTTTCCTCACCTTTTGCACTATAATTTTCAGTCCCAATTCCTTCTAAACATCCTTCTAAATCCTTTGATCATAAGATTATAAGTCTTTGTTTCAAGTGATCCAATCCCTTACCACTCAAAGTGCAAGAAAAGAATACTCCTTCAACATAAAGTTAAGAAGTATTGTAGATTTGTGAATATAGTCTTGTAGTTGTGTAAATTATTTGTAAAGGTGTAGAGTGTTTATAATAGGTAGATTTAGGTATGTTAGTAGTGAATAGAAGTAGTGAAAAAGAAGTAGTGTTGTGAAGGAGAAGTTGTGAAGTTGTGAGAAGTCGTGTAGTAGTTGTGGCGTGTACAAGCTGTGTAGAAGTCGTGAAGAGTAGTGAGATTGGTTCTAGCTACAATTAGAACTCGACATTTAGCTTAGTGTCGTAAATTGGTGTAAGAAAAAGTTGTGTAAGGTTTTCTCCGCCATAAGGGAGCTTGCTGACATAGTGAATAAAACTCTCGAGTTAGGTGCTCGGGGAGTGGAATAGGGCGTAGAGGAGCTTCGTAGCCGAACAACTGTAAATTCATTTGTCTCACAGTGCGATCTTTCCATCTCTATCTCTTTACTTACTTATCTATATTTTCATTATTTACTTTCTTAGATATAAGTGTTCATAAGTGTGTAAGTATTGATCTCACATAAACTAGAATCGAAGTTTTTGAAAACATAGTTTTTATAAATTTAAAAAGGACGTAAAACTATTCAACCCCCATTCTAGTTTTCCACACTCTCAAAACACATACCCAAACACCCGTATAATGTTGTCGGTCACAGTTTGCTATACCTGCTATATTAAAATTTGTTTATACTTCGTTTTACGTAAACTGACTCTCAGTTGATTACGGTTTCAGGTCATTGCAAGAGACGCGGACCGGAAGTAGTGGTGTGCACCTCAACTCGGTAAACTTGGGACATAACCTCCGATGTAGTACCCACTTAATTGTATCATGTAACTGCTATATATGACGTACTTCATGTCTTTAATACTGTACGTGTCGACCTCCTGATTAAAAATCAGTATTGCCCCATTTGTTGCTTCTAATGTAAATAGGTCTTCCGGTTTGAAAATAGTAGAAGTGAACAAGGTGGTAGATGTTCAATAAGCTAGGATGATATTCTTTCAATAGCATAGTTTACTAAGATAGAGCATAGAGTGCAAATAAGTAACTCACATGACCCCTACTATCAATATAATCAACCTACCCTAAAACACAAGCAACGATAAAAAAATGTTTCTATACATCAGCTTTTCTTTATATTGATCACCAAATTTTATTCAAGTTATTTAATAGTATTATGGTAAGAAGGTTATTGGTTAAAGTTGTTTGCAATCTGTGCAGAACATGATTATGTAATCCATAAAGACTTCATAAAGGTAACAATTTTCCTGACTTTTTCAGTTTTGTTACAATAGATTTTAATTGTTGTTTCGTATATATTCATAACGCCTACCGGAATAAGATATCGGAAATAAATTCTAACGTCTAAATAGGCATTTTTAGTGGGCGTGTGATTATGCGACTGATGAATAACTTAACTTTTTTGTCTACCTGTTTGTAGAAAGTGCATTTGAATGATTAAAACTTTACCGTTTAAGCCTTGCAAATGGGCAATACATCAACGATTTAATCTTATGCTATAAAAAAAATAAGGACCTCCGTTTTCGGTAATTCACTGCTCCATTTTGTATGCCTTTTATTTCGTTAGGAAGCCAAAGTGGATATTAAACTCATTCTTACTCTTAACCAATGTTTTAGAAGAGATTATCAATATAGCCTTCCAATAATCAAAGTTACCTCTTCACCTGATCAGTTACTAATTATTTTAAGGTTAATTATGCTATACCTTCCTAAGTTTTATTGTTTACACAAAATAACAAACACTAGAACCGCATAGATATCCATGCTTAAAAGTTTAATAACAGAGATGGAAACCACACCTAAAATTTAATGTAACTTCTAAACCAGTTTATTCGTATCATTAGTTTATTCTGCTGTGTTTTGCAACTTATTAAGTTAGTTTTAAGTGTTTCGGTCTAATGAAACCGACAATTGGCAAGGTGATCAGTTTAGAAACACAACGCCAAACAAAATTTTCTAGTGTTCTATTGATATGCTAATTTACCAATATGCTATATTAGTTGGGGTTCTTCATTGAATATGTGTTATGTTATAATGAGATTTGCTGATGAATTTAAGACATGTATACTTCAAAGCTAATGAATTTAGCAACCCATTCTGTATTAATATGCTACTTTACCGATATACTCCAACACACTTGCCTTTTTTGTCTATAGGAAGTGAAAGAATGGTCAAGAATACATAGGCCTTATTGTTTCATGCGTATATGTTCATAAGAAAAGGTTTTAAGCATTTTTTCTTCCATGGGTAAAAAAAACTTTGTTTAACAACTCCAGGTATATTTGTCATTTCTATTACACTAATAAGTATTTTGGTACTAAAATCTACCCATTTCGACCCAACCCACATTTTTTAACAGGTATACTTATAATGTACTAATGAATCACATTTTTCCTTTATACTACAGCATTATATGTATATTAGCTGTAATCTTTGTTTCCATTCAATAGGTTTTTGGTGCCGCGGATAAGAGGGATATGGCAGAAGAGATAGGCAACGAGTTAGAGGTTGTGGTGCTTACTGTGGATGTGGTAAAAAACTGAAGTTTGCAATGGTAAGTGAACTGGTAGAATCATGGTAAAAACGATGCTCCTTAGTAAGGTACGTTGTTAGTAACATGAATTGTTGACGCCATTAGGGTCATCTTTAGGCTTTATTTGAATAATGGTTCATACTGTTTATTTTGTTTGCCGTTCGCTGGCCATTTGTGCTGTTGAATTTGTTTGTAAACTTACACATTTGTGCATATTTTGTAGCTCTCAAGATTGGAAGATACAACTGAACACACCTGCTGCAGACACCCGTTACGTTTGGAACCATTTCTTAGAGATTCCGGCCAGTTGACGTCACTTGAATGAACCGTTGACTATTTGATAAAGGTTCGTGTCTTACCAGTGTTACTGCAACAGTATCTGATACACGTTTTTGGGACTATGGACGCTGTTGCTTATCTTCAGCCGTCGACTAATGTTCTTCCATATCCTAGCCCGGAGGCTAATCCTATGGATTTGCGAAGGTGTGTGAATGGAACGCGTAAGATTGGTGAGTTTCTTAAGAGCGTAGATATGGCTAATTATAAGATTTGGGGATGTTCTGCTCCATAGTTTATTCAATTTAGCTGGTAATTTCTATCATTCTTTCCGGAATTTGCAGGTATCACAAAAACTCTGACTACAATAAAGAGGTAGGTGACATTAACCTCATACTAAAGGTTCTCAATGGATTTAAATGCATAAACACAACATTCTTAATGTAGTTCGCATGCAAACACAATTATAAGGGGTGCCTGCTGTGGTCATGTCAGAATAAGGTTTGAAGTAAGCACAGTTGGTCCGAGTAACTGTACAGTTGCCTTAAACTCGATTATTTTACTTTTGTTTAGAGTTTAGTTGTTTGCGAAAAATATATTATTATATTTTGAAACCAATATCTTTAGTAAGAAGCTCAAATGAAGTCGTATATTTTTGAAATCATAAGTATATAATCCGAACTCCGAACTGGGAATAACATGTAAAGGTCTATTTGCATTGGTATTATTTTATAATCGTAGGATAAAATGACTATTAAGAAGTTATATGACTGCTAATGTAATGATTGTGTTTCTCTATACACATTCAGGGAAAGATAAAACAGTATAAAAAGCATCTGGGATTGATCAATTAGAGATGGTAAATAAATATACAACACTTTTTATAATTCCCTAAAATAGATCTACAGGTGCATCTGGTGATATGATGAGTGTCACTCTTATTTTGAAATTGTCAGTTATTTATATTAATCCATATCGAATTCTCAAAAAAAAAAAAAAAAAAAAAAAAAAAAACCATTTTTGCTGGCGCATTATCCATTAAAATCAAATCTAGTAATGATGGAATTTGGATTCTATGAATCTTTGACTGGAATCTATTAAACAGGTGGAATAAAAATTTATACTGAACTTAAATTAATTGCCATTTTTAAGAGATGCAACTGAAACAGAATTGATAAAATAGTCCTAGACACCCAATTTTCCCACTTAGGCTTACAATGCTTTGGGATTTATAATATCAAAACTTATTAAGTTTCTTATATTATAATGTATAATAACGGCATAGATATTCTAATCTACTTCAATATTGAATACCAGAAAACTGTATGAATGTTGTATTTATTAACTTATATTATTATTAACGAGGGTATAGCTAATCTAGATCTCCGTCTTTTCTCTTCTTTTATTGCCCTCTTGTCCTGTGATGTCGTGTCGTTAATTGACAGTATGACTTAGGGCTCAATATAATTTGACTGAACAAATCATAGTTTGGTAAACCACCTTGAATCTACTGCGGAGTGAAGGATCTTGGATCCAATGCATAACCCTTTGGGAATCAGAAAGATAAAGACGAGAAAGACCAATGAAATCAAGTTTCAAGATTGTATAGTTTAATGGTAAAGTTTGATTACCATTAATCCTCATAATAGTTAACGAGTTTTTCCCTTTTATTTATATCCTATGCATCACCTAAATCCTAAAGGCGGCTCCAGGCCTGAGTTATATTAAGTTAAGGTGGCCTTAGTTACCTATGGTATTTATCTTATTACCTATTTCTAGTTGATTTATGAATGAAGATGGCATAGGCCCCTATGGTCCAGTGGTTACGACCTCTCTCTTTCACAGAGAAAATGAGGGTTCAAGTCCCTCTAGGGGTATACCAAGACTAAAGACTATAGGAGTGGGATTTTCTATCGAGTGATCCGTATTTGTCAAGTCCTTCTATTAGTCTACTCAGAAGAGACTTTCTATTTTATATCAAATGTGATTATGAGTAATTTGTGGATTTGAGTAGGAAGTCCTCATTTTAAATTAGGTAGCTTACAGAATGTGACATAATTACAAGTTTGCGGGAATTTTGTATTATGCATATCAAGTTTTTTAGTTTCAACAATGCACAATAAAGTTATCACATTGGATACGTATATGATATGACTATATTTTGCATAACTGATAGAATTTAATTTATTTAGGTTTTTGACAATTTTTAGGATTTAATATTTGCAAAATTTTCAAGGTGATATTAGATTCGATATGATGTGCTTGAAGGGAGTGTTTAAAAAACTTATTTTAGAATTGTTCGTTTGATTTCATAGTTCGATATAATTGCTTACTCCACAACGCGTTAACTTAATTGTAATAAACACAAACACACCCGTCCCGCATCAACGCGTGGGCAAACCCGCTCATTATTACCATATATATTAAAGATGGTGGATTCGGTGCGTTTTTATTGGTTCCCGCTATTCATTATTATTATACCAGCATGCAGCCCAAAATAAACACCAACCAACCCTAACTAAACCCATTGCTATAGAAGCCCACACAAACAAACCCAAAACAACAAACAAAAACAAATGTTAAACAACACTAATGTAAATAAGCATGCAAATACATCAAGATACATAACTGACGAACTCAATTGTCAATGTCAACCAGATACGTGCCGTATAATCACGGAACCACAACACATGCCGAATACCTGCTGCAACGCGGCGGCCGCAAATACCTTGTTTATAAATTACAATGCATGAAAACCCTTAATGAACCCTAATTCTATAACTCATCTTAGGCCATATCTATCCAACAAATTTTTATATCAAGATTTTATTTGTAGTTGGTCAATGTATGTAATCTATTACGTTGATACCAGATGATCTTTACGAAAGGCGTAGAAATGATTTTATGAACCTCGACTTTTCTCGATTACATTTTTTCGAATTCAAATTATTTTTATTTTATTAAGCGACATAAACTAATTTTCTTAATAAAACAAGGGTAAAATGCAAAAAGCCGTCTTTGTGGTTTGGCCAAACTGCAAGCATAGTCCTCACAATAACTTTGAAAGTGCAGGCGTTCATGTGCAAATTTTTTGTGTGCACATAGCGTCACTGACATGAGAACATATAAACATCAAAAGTGCAGGCGTCTATTTTATAACCAAAGATAATTTTTGAAATCTTTATAACTTGCAAAATAAAGTTAGTGAAAAATAACGCTTTGTGTGAATAAGTCTCTTATAGCCATTTTATATTGGTCAACATAACATTTTGAAATACAGATTTCTTTTTTGAGAAAATTATTAAAAATGCAGAAAAATCCAAGCTTGATCTAATATATAGTCATTTTTAACATCTTTTTTCCTAAAATAGTCATGATCGACTACTCAACTGATCGACTTCATTCAAACTTTGACACATGTTATTCCTTTGGCTGCTCAACTACTCGACTCCACTCAATTTTTGACACGTGTCATTCTTTTGTACTTTTTCTGAAAAAAGAGTACAAAAGAATGACACGTGTCAAAATTTGGGTAGAGTCGAGTAGTCGAGCATGACCAAAATGTGAAAAGGATGGTAAAAGTGTCTATATAGTGGATCAAGCTTGGATTTTTCTACCTTATTGGTAATTTTCTCTTTCTTTTTTTTATTATTATTTTTTTTAATTTTTTTTTTTCACAAAGAAATACAAAATTTACATCACACCTTTTGTATAGAAAGTGATTTATATACTACTGTACATTTTAATCTATGCACCTTAAATTTTAAGGGGCAGTTTGGTTTGATGGTTTAAGTTAAATGACATGGACTCAAAGTAAAATAATTCATTTGGTTAGCACACGTAGGTTTTGAAAATAGGACTCACTCCCTTGTTTAAGGGGTTCTAGAAAACCCAGTAACAATGCCAACTTTTCTGACAAAATTTTCCGGCCTATTAAATTTTCCTTTCCCTCCTTTTTTCTTTTTGTCTTTATGTAATAACGAGTGGGTTTACCCGCGCGTTGTTGCGGGAATGTTTTGTTTAATCTAAACTCGAAATTAAATGGTTGTATAAAAAAAATTTGTTACTACATTAAGGACTAAATATGCAAAAGGTCGATAACCGCAAGTACTATTTTCGTAAAGTGTTTATGAAAATAGTATTTTTTTTACGGCCTGAGATTGTCGGTATGTTGCAAAGTTAGTCTTTAGGGACTAACTTTGAAATTAAAAGTTAACCTGAGGGCCTTCTTCTGTACAATATTAACAGCCGGACTAACTTTGCAATAGATCTATAACCTCATGGTCTAAAACGAAAATTGAGTAATGAATAGTGCAAAATAGTGCTTTTACTATTCATCCTAATGATAATTAGTATATATAACAATACCCTCTTTCTTTTGTTGTCTTCATATGATAAATCAAAAAGCAATGCATAAATATAAACAAACCAAATAACAAGTTTTCAAACACTACAATCTAATCCTAAACCATTCATTTATTAATCCATGCATACAGTAAATTCCTACCTTACACCAAACGGGCCCTAACTTTTACTATATCACCTTGTGATTTAAATAGTGGCAAGAACAACTGATTGGACACAGATGATGTATTAATTAATCTCCTTTTATCTATACACACACAAAATAGAAGAAAGAAAACATGTTGTTATTGCTCTTGTTCATGCACAATTGCAAATACGTCTGCACAAGCGTTTTCTTACTATAATTTCAGACAAAAAAACCATTTGCAATTATTTGTATGAATCACAAAATGTTGCAATTTGCAAGATTAAACCATACTCTTCAGACTAAGGACTTAAACTCAAAATGAGTAAAAAGCAACATCAGCCGTTCTAGCTCAGTTGGTAGAGCGCGTGGCTTTTAACCACGTGGTCGTGGGTTCGAGTCCCACGGATGGCGTTTTTCTTGTTTTGGCTTAACAGTCTTTTAAAAATATTTACCGACTAGTTACACACATTCGTGGTGGCCAAACCATATACAATTGACTCAAAAGCTCGTCCATGTACTCGTTTTTGAACTAGTATCTAGTAACGATCAAAATGCATACTTTTTTTCTTGGACAAGCAATGACGTATCAGTGCCTAGGGCCGATTTAACCATTTTAAGTTTTATGAAGAATTCCAATTACTCAGATTTTGCAAACAAGCTATATCACTGCTGACCCTTTTAAGTTTTAAGATTGTAATCGTTGAGGTTAAGTGCTTCCAGCAACTTTAGCCGTGATCCCGAGATTCCTCTTAGAAGATCAAACTTCATTAACTACCCTTGCCCATTAAGATTAGGGTTTATGTCTTGTACTCTATATATTGTGCTTGAATAATAAATCATACCCACGGGGTTTTATATTGAAATAACTAGTCTTGCCTCGTCATATTGTGTTCACCGTTATGAACCTTTTCAGCACTATAACGTTAATTATGATATGTAAGTTGTGTTTGCGTCCACAAATGTAACGATAAGGAATACATTTCTTCGGATACCTCCATTTGAACCTACCTGCGTAGTTATTGGGTTGACATTTTTCTGAACTAATGTTTATTGAAATATGAGATGAGATCTGCACATGCAATTAAAAATTAACTAGTCTCACTAATGATGCAACTATATATATTAATTAGAGTTGACCTTTTTTAATTACATCTGCAATATAACCAGAATTAGTCTTGTGCAACTTAAATATAAGCAAAAGCATTTACAACCAAAATACTCAAGTTCAATTCTATCATCATTAATCACCATGAGTCAACCAAAATACTCAAGTTTAGTTCTATCATCATTAATCGCCATGAGTCAGTTTCAGGAAACAACCATCTGTACTAGACTTGCCATCCCGAGCTCTCATTTTTCGCATATACCAAATGCAACAGTGCACGCAAAATCCTCAGACAGGTTTGTTCGCTACTGCACTCTAGTATTTTTTGAGTTCACTGTATTAATATTTACAATTCTGATTGCAGATTGGAGAATAATGTGAAGGATAAAAGTAATACTGAAATAGTTGATTTCCGTGTAATTTCAAGAGAAAGAATAAAACCAGCTTTTGCAACTCCACACCATTTAAGAACCTTCAAATTATCAGCTCTTGATCAGTACATGGTTGGTTTATACACGTGTTCAGTTATCTTTCTTCCAAACACAGACAACATTTGTGTTTCCAACGTTGTAAAATTTAGATCACGGCGTTTGAAGGAGTCATTGTCCGAGCTGCTAACCCGATACTATCCTTTTGCCGGTGAAATCAATGACAATTTGCACATTGAGTCTAATGATAAAGGGGTCTATTTCATTGAGGCCCGGGTCAACCAAACACTCCATGAATTTCTCCGCCATCCTGATGATCAAAAAGTTAGACAGTTGAATCCCAAACACCCTAGCATAACAGAATCATCGTCTGGGAACTACATTGTTAGTGTTCAGGTGAGCTTAGTGAATCCTTATTATACTTGATATATTATTATTCCATTGAGGTAAACAAATATTTTAGTTATATATGTGATTCTCAGCTGAGCATCTTTAACTGTGGTGGTATTTCCCTTTCTACGAGTGCGACACACAAGATCATAGATGGCGGTTCATATCTCACATTTATGAAAGCATGGGCAGCAGCCGCTAGAGGTATTCCCTTATCACCAAGTTTTGTAGCTTCTGAGGTTTTCCCCAACAATCCTTCCTTAAAATATTGGTTTCCTTCCAACTTAATTCCTACGAAAAAAGTTGTGACAAAAAGATTCGTGTTTGATTCCACAACTTTAGCTTTCCTCAAAACCAAACCTGTTTCCTGCAACAGCAAACAGACTCCGCTGCCATTATGTGGCCCAACTCGTGTAGAGGTCATCACAGCGCTAGTTTGGAAAGCTGTCGCCAAAGCAGCATCCGCTGTTAAACCATTTGGTCCACAGTCACCTCATGTTTTGTTATCATTAGTAGATATCCGAAAAAGGGCCTCACCTCCTTTACCTAATGAGTCCATTGGAAACCTTTTTGTTAAAGCCATTGGGACATGCTATCCAAACAAACAACCGGACTTGTCAACCTTGTTAGGTGAAATCAGAGAATCAATAGCTAAAATAAACTCGGATCACATCGAGTCCTTAAAAGGTGCAAAGGGTCACAAGGCATTTGATGAGATGAACAATTTATTAAATGGAATGGAGGAAGGACGCTGCCTTTTTGCAACCAGCATGTTAAATAGTGGAATTTATGAGACTGATTTCGGTTGGGGAAAGCCTATATGGTACTATTATATGAATCCAGGGAGCCCTGGTGTGGTGGCTTTGACTGATGTGTTAACCAGTGGCGGTGTTGAAGCCATTGTGTCACTGAGTCATGAAGAAATGAAGATTTTTGAGAGTGATCCCGAGATTTTGTGTTACACAACTCTCAATCCAAGTCCTCTTCAGTCTTTCATTAATTAAAATCTGTGAGTTGTCAACCAACGTAGAGGTTATTGTGGGTTCAAGCCTTGCTGGAGGCATTTGTGAACTTTTATATCGTTAATCTTGTCCATACATTACTATAATATGATTTTGGTTTTTATAACAGGAGCTCATATAGTGTGCATCTTAAGATGCAAAAATGTTTTGCTTAAGTGTCTACAAACTTAAGTTTCATTACTAGTGCAAAATCCGGGTTTAACCAAATGCAACCGTGAACATACTTTACTTAAGTGTCCTTAGGCAACAGGAGAGCTGGACAGTCTCATAGAGGAAATGACTGATATATGAACTGTTCAACTGACCATATATTCGGCATTTATAATCTGTTCTGAACCTTTAGTAATTTTTAGTTTTTTACAGCTTAAATTCATAAATTGTATACCCCAGCAAGGCAGGTGCCATCATCATCATCATTGACAGCCTGAGAGTTCCTCGTCTTGTGTTATTTCAGAAGAATCATACCAATAACCTCCAATCTTGCTAATAATGTAACCGTCTATAAACAGAATGAAGTCAAACTATGCCACTGCTGACTTTTTATGATTGTAATCGTCTAGGTTCAGGGCTTCCAGCAACTTTGGCCATGATTCCGGGATCCCTCCAGGAAGATCAAACTCCATTAACTTCCCTTGCTTTCTGTAATAATCCTCTACGGGTTGACTCTGTGAAACCAAACACATATATGAATCAATCACTGATCTTTTAAAAAATCAAACATAGCCACATAATGTGTTACTAGAAGACATACTAGTCCATATTTTGTAGTGTAATTTACCTGTATATCCCATGCCATTAGGAGTTTTAGATCTAAATTACCAATATATCCCATGTCATTAAATGATGGTTCTAATATGGGTCAACAAAGTTTTATTTTCAATGAGGATTTTAATCATTTAACAAACATAACTTTACTTAAATTCTGGCCCAGACTTGATATTAAATTTTGAGAACCCTAAAGCTCCCATCAAGAATGAAGAAACACTAACAAGTTATGGACCAAATTGATGCCCATGAAAAATGTTTACCTTTTCCTTATAGACACGAAGTCGCTCTTTGACAACAGGTTCAGTGTCATCAGCACGACTAATGAGCTTAGAAGCACAATTTGGAGGTGGAGGAAGTGGAGGCATAATCATTGCCGGGAGCCCATTCTCGGCCTTTACATTGATTGAGGCCACATTGAAACCTTTTCCACATTCACTGCATGTCCTTCGTCCCAAACATTTCTCAATCAATACATCTTCCCTGAGTTTCAGGTTTACCACCAAATCTATTTCTGTCACCGAGTCAAGAATTTCCTGTAATAAAACACAAATACAGGTTACATTCTTCTTATATAACATTTGCTTAAGATGATGCTTAATTTTTTGGAGAATATACTTACAGCTTGTCTTATTGTTCGTGGAAATCCATCAAGAATAAATCCTAATTCACCTCTTGATTCACCGTCTTCGAGTCTTTTGGACAATAAGTTAAATATGATTTCATCTGAAACCAACTTCCCTTGATTTATTACCTCAAGCTGAAAAATAAAAACATTATACATGATAAAAAAACAGGACATAACGACTTCAAATAAGAGACAACAAACAACAGAAGGTGCACAAACTGTCCCATTCAAATCACCACATATCTTGTGGATTTGATATTATATTTAGAACTCTTATGCAAGTAAAACAATGCTACTTTCAGGTGATGAACTATAACGGTAGTCACGTAGTACAGAGGATCAAAGGCAAACATTATCCGAAATTTTAAATATTCATTGCAAACTATAGTTACGAGTGCCATTTTTGTAGCAATGCTTAAAAACACTAGACAAATTATAAATGTAACTGCTAAAAGACTATTTGGTTAATTTTCTTGCTTCACCAATTAATCGTTAGTTTGTTCGCAATAGAAAAATCGTAAATAAGAAATAAATCATATCGAACAAACTAATTAAGCCTATCATATTGCAAGTAACCAACATATGAGAAAGCCTGTAAGTCATATATATAATAGTTATACGGTTATACCTGACTTGAAAGAGGTCCAGAGGAAGATAACTCATGTCGAACAAGATCACCCGTGGCGATATGAGGAACACCGAGAAGACTCGACAATTTACTTGCATATGTTCCTTTCCCTACACCAGGACAACCAAGAAACACCCACTGAAAACATCTAACCTTATTAACATCCTCTGTTGTTGATAGTGATCTCTTGAATATTGATGAGAATTGAGGTTTGAATATACGAGTCATGGCTGCCATTAATCGTGGAAGACACAGAGTCACAGATGATCAACCTAACAAGTTAATATAAAAATATAACGTGAAGGAAAAATGAATAAATTCTCTTGTGTTTTTTTTAGAGAATATTTGTATTAATATAAAAATATAAAATGTAAAAGATCTAATAAAGTTTTTGTCACGTGTTTTTCATGGAAATATCGTTTGTTACCAACTTTATTGGAAATTTATTAGGTAGATTAGTAAATAGCGACGCCTTTCCTAAAAAAAAGAATAAATTAATAAGGTGATTGGTTTCTAAACTAACAATATTTTCCAGAAAAAAAGATTGAGAGACCTGAAAACATGATTAATTTTGTGCATAAATTATTTGTCATTACTTCATTGAATTATGAAGAAGTGAATCCGGTTGATACAACTAATAAACTGTTATAACACATGTTTAAGTATACAATTAAACATAACTTTTAGGTGTGTCAATCATTTCTCTATTTTCCCTATTCAAGTTAATAAGGATGGTACTACTTTTGTTTCGATGTATGACTACGACGACTTGAGCAAATTTTTATAATAAAAAGTCTTCTAACCATAATCATAGCACTCAGATATAACCTTTTCCATGAAAAAGAAAGAAAAACAAACTATTCTACTACTCCGTATAACATAACATATACTCGTATATAATACTGTACAATTTTACACTTGTCTAATACGAAGTATAAGACCTGAACTACAAGTTCACAACCACTTGACTTGAGCATACCCACAGGGTGATGGTAAACTAAAATTCGGTTGATACGAGTATAAATTACTATTTGTAATGATACTTTTGTTCGGGTAACTATACTTTTTGACATTTTAGTTGATTAGCCATAAAGATTAACTCCATCATCACACTCCCAAATATGAAGAGGACAAAAGTCTTGACAAAGAGCTCGCGAAAGTTTACATGAAGCAACTAATGCATACAAACCAAAATGAGATGCAAGAAAAATGCTTAAGAGGTGTTTGGAGTTGCTAAGAGCCAAATACGCTACAGCAGGCCTCACATTGGTGGTGTTTCGCATATTTTTCAGTTTTGGAGTTTTGTTTATATTAAGAATGTTTATTTATTTTTAACTACGATTCTTTACTTTAATTAGTTATCTTTTCCTCCAAAATAACATTCCCCTTATAAATATAAGGTTTATTATCGATGTAATACATCTTTGGATATTGGATTATCACTAAATTACGTGTTTTAGAGTTTTATCTCTTTTTAGTATTTATGCTCTCAATGTTTCGTCCTTGTCTATCAACTTTTGAATTAGGGTTTATAAAAATTCATTTTCGCATCCTGTGTCAAAATTGATTGTAAACACGTCAGATTTTATTAATTATGTTTAATACAAGAACGAATGTGGAAGGTGTAGCAATTTGAATGTCTATCTTAATCAGTTGAAAATTATTCCATATTCAAACCATGCGCTTACTTCCATCAGTTCCAAAAAAGGAATATTGGGTACATAATTCAACTATGAGTGTTAATACTCTCAAAATAAATGTTCAGTTTTGACTTTTTAATGTCTTTCTTTTTCAGTTTTTACTTTAAATATTTTTGTTTGTTTTATATAATTATTATTTATTTATTTTTTTTTGGTAAAGGGTTTCTCCGGTAAATGTATATAATCATTATTTTAACCGATGTATATTGGCAAACATTAATGGTAACGTTATTATCTGCAACCATCATGTTTAACTGATATGTATTTGGCAAAAGTAGCAACAAATGTAAATAGTAGTTGTTTTCTAAGAAGATTGGAAAGATAAACGATCCACGGTGAACACATAAATGGTTAGGATCTTACAAATGCATGATTAAATAGTAAAGCTAGGTAACTTCTTGTTTCATTACGAAACCATGAGAACTTTAATTTGTATCCCACATAGGTTAGAAAGAAGAAATGATTTTACATTATATACCAAAGTGTGTATGCATCACATGTCTTAGGATTAGTATGATGCTTTCACTTTGACTTGTCTTGTGTTAGTATATGTCTAACACAAGGTTGGGTCTGTTGAAAACTTGATATAAAGTTTTAAATTTTTGAAAATGTCAACTTTTTTTTTTTTTTTTTTTTTTTTTTTTTCTTTGCTAATATTAAACTGTAATCATATTGGTTGGTTTTCAGAGAATGTCTTACTCATGTTTCTCTTATGCTCTCCTACTCATGAATATCCATATTATTTGGAAGAAGGAATTCTTGATGTGGGTGATAGTCGTACTCCACGGAGGACCTATGCATCTGACTACATCATCGATTAATAATTATACTATTATAGGGTTGTGTGTAATGGCTACCTCTCGTATCTCACTTTTTACATCCTCCACCTTTTTGGCCCACTATTTTTTATATTACAACACAGTTTTTTAGTATTAGTTTTTGTTCTGTAACTTAATGCTTTTGACTTATTAATTTTTTTTTTTTAGTTCGGTACTTTTAGCTTCATAGTTTTTTTAATTAGTGTAAATAATGTATTTGGTGGAATGGAAGGGCTTATGTCTAATTTTGGCGTATCTTAGGTTAAAGAAGAAGGCACCTTCTTATACTGCATACACACTTTAAACACCATTAACCAGATGTTACTAACCCACAACATTTAGTAATATGTTACAAGTAATCATTGGCTCAATTCAATATCCATTATGTAGTAAGTAGTTGTTACCAAGTTATGACCTTAAACGACTATTACACCTTACTCATAAAAAATGTAATTCACGATATATATATGGTCTAACATATAATCATGTGCCATGGTCACATAATCACATTGATATTAGTGACATATAATTAATAGTAACGAGTGAGGGCACCCACGCGTTGCTGCGAGAATGTTGTGTCTAATCTAAAATCGAAATAAAACGATCAGGAAATTTTTTTATTAAGGACTAAATTTGCAAAAGATCGCTAACGGGGGACTAACGGTGCTATTTACAGCTAACCGGAAGGACCATTTTTGTAAATTCGTTAGGTACAAAATAATTCTGAAAATAATATGTTTTTTTACGTAAAAAGTCCATAAAATTCTCGATGTGTTGCATCGTTAGTCCTTGGCGTGTTGCATTGTTAGTCCCTGAAGGACCTATCTTGCAACGACAGTTTCATCTTAAGGACTATTTTGCAAGTGGGCACTGTTTCGTCCACTGTAGCTACAGTGTCAAATAGTGAAATGTTCCCCCTTTTAATATATATTATAATTACGGAGTATATTAACATCACTAACATACAATCATACGATACAATCAAATATGATTATCATAAACTTTTTTTTTTTTTTTTTTTTTTTTTTTTTTTTTTTTTTTTTTTTTTCAAATAACTCTATATCTTATTCACACAATTTCACATCAAAATTTCCTAACATGTAAAAGATGTCAAAAAAAAAAACAAAAAAATAATAATAATACAAAAAATACGAGGCCGAGCGGAAACGGGGTTGTATAACATACCATGACCCGATCTCAAGCTGACGTGTTAGATGTATAGGTGTGTTTAAAAATAGCAAACATTAATGATCACCTTGTAAATCATATGAACAAAGTAACAAAACTATCATGATAAATACTAAATCTGGGTGGAACATAACAGTTCTAGAGCAAATGGATGTGGTACAATATTTTCCAGTTTGCCACTTTTTAAATTATTTTGTATGTAAGCTATTTGGTCTTTCTACTTTATTCTGTTGAATCGAAATAATCCCAAAACATTACGATGATAATTAAATATCAAGGGTCGCGCCACCCGTCGTCAAGATAATGAAGTCTAGTTTCATTTAAAAATGGATCCAAGGTCTATACGTTAGCGGGTTTTAGTTAATGGTCAAAGGAAAAATGGAATGTACGTTAAAACGGGCACAGGGTGTAACAACTCTGGCGCTTTACTCTGTTATCTTCAGTTCTGAAACCTTTTCAGTCCAGTCCAGCGTCCTCGTACTTCAGTGCTTTGTGTCAACTATAGAACCTAAAATCTTTTATTTTGTATTGACATTAATTGCAAATCTTTTATATAAAAAAAAAAAAACCCCAAATGGATACAGTATTTATTTATTACTAGTACATTTTTTTTATAAACGTTAAAATGCATTATAATTTTTAAATAAATCTTTAAATGTATACCTAATGAGGACATATTATTATCAAAGTTTAAAGATGAGGATGGAATAAGTTTAGATATGGTTAAAATTTTTAAATAGAGTGATAAATGTAATAATTTTATTTAAACGAAAATATCTTATTAAATCATAAGGTGATTTATTTAAGACGAAAAATAGGCATGATATATTCCTAAAATCCCAAAAACATGGAAACGTGTAACAACATTTACCACCAAACTTAACGAACTTTTAACGGCTAAAACTTAATCCACTTTTCAAAAAAACACAGTCGGAAAATGACGATTAGTCTCTCAACATTAATCTCTCCGATCACCGGAACTTACCTTTCTCCGGCCACCCATAATAAATCATCACTATATCCCACCAACAATAGTATACTCACTCTCTCTCCCACCACCAAAACCACCGTCCTCACTTGTTCATCACATCCCCGTCGCCATGTAGTTGCCGCAGTCTCTAGCTCAACTGGTACGTTTAAACTATTTTTTATAAATTGTTACGAGGGTGCGCGAGGTGTGCTACTGCACAGGGCCTCAGATTATTAGGGGCCTCAAAATATATACCATGTTAAATTTACTTCCAACAAGAATGTTAACGTTGTACAATTTTATATGTTGTAAATATTTGTGAAAACTTAAGACCGATCATCAAAATACTATGTTTTGGTTTTAATAGTTGGTATAATATATTTTTAACCATCGTATTTAGTTATTGTAAGCTATGCCAATGCAAAACTCTCCCCTTTTAGGAGGAGGTTGCCGTGGTCACTTCAGGATTGTTTACACCTACCACGAATTGAACGTGAAACCTCACACATTACTGTTTTTTGATAAGTGCCCAACCATTCTCTGTGATCATCTTTACAAATTAATTTGCCAGATGTGGCTTATAAGCTCAAAATTTTGGCTTATCAAGTTTTCAATAAGCGCATAAGCCCATTAGATAAGATTAGACAAACACCCCCTTACTTATTTGTAGATTTATGAATTATGACTTAAAATCAATTCACTTAATGTTTATGTAAATTGATGGAATTGTGCAGGAACTGCTGAATCTTTGGTTGAGACGGGTGGTTTGTTGGAGAGGGTAGAAGTGTTTGATGTGAATGGGAAGTCTATTTTGATATCGGATTTGTGGAAGGATCGCAAGGCTGTTGTTGCGTTTGCTCGTCATTTTGGGTATGCGTATTATAATAAGAGAGATTGGTGACATAAGAACAGATATAATATGATAATGATCGTTGTAATTGGTTTCAATGTTTTGGATGTTGGATTGCAGATGTGTGCTTTGTCGCAAACGAGCTGATATGCTTGCTGCAAAGAAGGTATGTATGCAGCAGCTTCTAAGGCATGATCATGTGCATGATGCTGAAAATCCAAAAGTTATGCATTAAGTTCTTAGTTTCACTTCCAATTAGCTAGGTTAGTGTGATGGATTTTGCAATGATGTGTTTTGTTATCAGGATAGGATGGATGCTTCAGGTGTGGCGCTTGTCTTGATTGGACCCGGTAGTGTTGATCAGGTGTGGATATGTCCCTCTGTGTTTGTTGATCATCTTGATATAATTTGAAGCTCACAATAACAGATCCAGCAAGTGAAGCACTCGTTATTAAGAGATATTCATGTTGCTTTTACTGATTAGTATGTAAGTGAATTATATCTGTTTCAATTGATCTTGTGCAGGCTAGAGCGTTCTCTGAGCAAACTAACTTCAAAGGAGGTATGTTTCAAGCATCTGTATTGTTAGATGTTTACAATAATAAAAAGGTTTTATGTAATTAAATATCCATCAATAGCGACATAATGGATGAATTTGGTAGTAAAAATTGTAAGCAAATAGGTAATTTGACTGCACTTATAGCCGAATGACATATATCCTTGCTGCTTGTTGCAGAAGTATATGCAGATCCAAGTTATGCATCTTACAAGGCACTGAGCTTTGTTTCTGGAGTTACAACTACTTTTACACCTGGGGTATGTTTCGCCTAAGTCAAGATATATGCTTGTATTATATTGCTTTTACATCAAGTTTTTCAGGTTGAAAGTTTGTCTTTTTGAATTGTTTGAGAAGTACAGTCAGCTCTGAAGATCATAGAAGCATACATGGAGGGTTATCGACAGGATTGGGAGCTCTCTTTTGAAAAAGACACCCGTACGAGAGGTGGCTGGTATGTATATTTTTATGAGCATAATTGAAATATTATAGACTTATGTGGTAATGAAATGAAACAACTAGGTAAGTTTAAAGATTTTCAGTGACATTTAGCTTTGTTTTCAAACAAACAAATCAGTCTTTCGGAAACATTATTCTTTTACTTTACAACAGTGGGCAATTTTGAACAAATATTGAAAGAGTGTGTTTCAATTGATGTAAAATTGGTTATTATGTCAGGCAACAAGGTGGAATCATTGTCGCAGGTCCAGGGATAAGCAACATCTCATACATCCACAGGGTGAGTCGCACTATGCTTATTGGACTTGGACTTCAGGGGTCGTGTTTCTAAACCCCTTTTAATCTAGTGACACCACCATCTCTAGTGCACTTCACTTTCAAATCCAACTCACATACCCGAACCCAAGTCTGAAAAGACCATAGACTGGTGAACCTGAACTTCAGTTGCATAACTGAGCGGCTGAGCCTATATCTAAATAGTTTTAGCACGAATGACTAATTATTGTCCTTGAATCTATTCTCATGTTTCTAACCATTGTATTTTTTTGTGTTTCCATGATTGACACAGGACAAAGAAGCAGGGGATGATCCTGAAGTAGAAGAGATAATGAAAGTGTGTTGTCCATGAGTTACTACATGTATACTAATACGTGAAGATATCATGACACGATTTTGGGAAGCGCCGTGGCACAATGATACTAGAATACTTGTTGATATGATTCATAATAGAAAAATAATTATTGTGTGCATATGAAATAGCATTATTACTTTATCATACAAGCATCAACTTTTTCAAGCAGTTGTGAGCCTTCATCACTGGAATTGCTAGCATGATTCATTGCAGAGATTTAACCACTTCTCTTATGAAGTGTAACACAAAATACCAGTAAATGCATAGAGTCAATGACATGCAAAGCAAGCCATTCCTTGACATGAGTCGCATGTAAGAACGAATCTTTTCACCTTTCTAAAAAAAAAAAAAAAAAAAAAAAAAAAAAAAAAAAAAAATCTTTTGGATGAATTCTGGAGATATACATGCAAAAAGCCGATTATCTTTGGTCTTTTTTATTCTTGAAAGACCCACTCAGTCTTGCAATGGTAATGGTTTTTTCTTTGTTGAATTTTGTAATGCAACGACGCTACATTTAAAACGAATCATTCACTGTGATTACAGATACATGTAAAATGATGACAAAATAGAATAATTTTTTATTTATATTCCATTAATTTGATGATAGTGTAGTGTTACAACATACAAGTACATTATTGTAATATTATCAAAAATTGAAGGTTAACACATTTTACTATCTACAAAATATCAAGTGTAGGACGAAATACTTGCCTTCTATGCATTAGACTTTCTTTGTAGCCAATGGTACAAGGATCTTCTTGTCACCTTCAACCTCTGTAAAACTGCTGGTCTTCTGGTGGGCGATGTTGGTAGCCTGCTTCTTTCTAGGGTTTTATCTAAGTCAGGATGTGGATTGAAGGGATTCCCCACATTAATTCTTATATCGGTTGGGATTTTAGGTCCTAATGTGAGAACCTCAAGGCCAAGATTATCTCGTAGAAGTTTGATTATTGTATCTCTTACATCAATTTGATGCTTCTCTGCAGCTGTACCAAGTTCCTGGACTCCCAAGATTATGAACATGTCGTCTCTTACATAATCTCCTGCAAAAATAAAAATGTGATTGGGCATTAGAACTTACAATCCAATGTATAGACACAGTCACACACATGTTAATGATAGAGATAGATACAATTTAGTCATTTAGACCTTGTTATCCACAAGCTCCATGCTTTATGGGTCAAAACAGTTGGTGTGTTAGAATGATTACTAACAAGTTAAAAGCGATTCAATTACAAAACGAATCTACGTTTTTTAATGAAGGTTGAGAGGTGCGTAAACATGAAAAAACATTTGGGGGACTTTTAAACCAATTTACCCCTTTCCTTTTGAAATTGTTTTTTACAGTTGACCATTTTGGGAGTTAGAAATTAAACAAAACCCAAGTTATACCCATTCATACTACAGGGTTCAAAACTGCCGCCTCTACTTTTACAACATTATACTAGAATACTAGATTCCCTAAGGCTAATATATCCATGCTATTAGTACTATGTATGAGTATCATAAGCATATTGCATCTTGTTTGCAATTTGAAATTTTTTATTCTAGAAAGGGTGTCACGTAAAGGGATTCTAAACGAATTATAAAAGCCAAAATTTTAAGTGTACCTGGATTGTAGTTCTCTTTTATCATTCTCAAAACTGCTAGGACGACAATACGTGCTTCAACCTGTTGAACCATTGTGTTAGATGTTAAGCAGCACCTAACGAAGTTTAAGGACTATGTAAAGCCCTTGAACATCAAGAGCTATAGATTACCTTTGTGAGCCCCTGAACATCAACAGCTATAGATTGGACCTCTTTATTACCCATTTCCAAGTGTGATGCAACTTTCTCAAGAAGTAAACTTTGAGGTCCCCCTAAATCCCTTTTGTTGCTAGACTTTAGCTGGCCTTGTGATCGATTGTTATCTTGTATTATCCCTTCGCACCATTCCTCTATCAATTCCTTAAGATAGTAATCATTGGGTTTAAATCTACACAATTTAGAAATATTTTTCAGTAGACAGCACGCAGCATATGGCTTATTTAGTCTGATCTCCCACCCAATACAATTTTTGCATGTGCAAAGAATCACTTACCCTGCTTTACGCATATCCCGATATATTGAAAGGCATTGCTGCACTTCTATTAGGGAACCGTATTTGGTACGCGCCCTGAGAAGGGTATTATATGTCACCTAAATCAAAAAGACGATTTCATTGGCTTAGCATTTTGTTTAAAACATTGGTCTAAGTAAGACTTCCCATGATTAACTGATAATCTATTCCGGTTCTATATAGTACCAAATAATGTTTTGTAGATGCAGGAAATGAAACTTAACCATATGGCAAAAAGTTAGATTCCTCACCATATTTGGTTGTATACGATATTTCTTCATCTCTGCAAATAATGAAAACGCCAAGTTCAATTGCCTGTGTTTTACACAAACCTGTGTTTATAATCATTTGGAGTCAGTCAAATTATTCAAAGACGATAGTGTAGCAATCCATTAACATGGATGACTTGGCAGAAGGAAGAATGTATTTAACCTTAATAGCTGCTGTATATGCAATAACATCAGGTGGGACATCAGACTCACGCATGGTTTTCAAAACCTGCACTGAAGGCACAACAGTTATTAGATGTTATATATCATGGATTTTTGCTAGAGTTGGGAAACTGGCAGGGTTGGGTCACAGGTCAAAACAGGTTCCGGTCAAAATGGGTACTTTCTTCTTTGGACTGGACCCAAAACACAATTTGCCAAAGTGTTGATTACAAAAACTATATCATTTCAATAAGCTAAACTTTTTGAGTAAAACAATTTAGATGGTATCAGTAAAAATACATTTTAGGCGACTTCCCCCCCGCCCCCCCCCCCCCCCCCCCCCCCCCCCCCCCATTTAACCTGTTTCATTTGTAACTTTGACATGTTGCAGATAAAACCCTAGTCAAAACATCCACAAGTAAATTGGTCATTACTGACACCTCTAATTCCTGCCGATAAAACATCGGATAAAGCATAACTTTCATTAAAAAGTTACTTGAACCTCCTAAGGCTCTTACCTGTACAGCATTCTTCACATCCCCAGAACCTCCATAAACACCAATCAGAGTTGACCAGCTTATATGGTTAGGGCTAAGGCCAACTGTCTCCATCTCTTCCATCAAAGCTTTTGCAAGAAAATGATCGGTGCCACAAGCCTTCATCAGTACATTATACGTCACAGTAGTAGGTTTGAAAGGGACCTTCATAGGAACAGCTTGCGAGCTCTCTTGTGTCAAATTTCTATTGGTGATCTGAAATGAATTGCTTTTCCAGGAATGAAATAAACGGAAGGCCCGGTCGTACTGGAAAGCCTGAACACAGGCATAAAGAAGGACATTGCAACACTGTGAATTTGGCATGCAACCAGCCAAAAGCATTTCTTCAAATAATACAAATGCTTGATCCACTAGACCGGCCTTGGCACATGCACTAATCAACGATGACCATGTAACTGCATTTGGAGTAACACCCGCTTCAACCATTTTGTCTTTCATTCCTAGTGCTATCTGCCACATTTTAGCATCTGCATATACCTAAAATTTGACCACAAACATTATTTAACAAATATATTCTTATACAAGGAAGGGTAATTTGAGGAATAAATAATTAGCAAAGTCGACTACTTAGTTTTCTTAAGGATAGGTAGTGACATTGTCACTGCAAGTATTGCAAAGATGAGTATGGTACCTTAATCATTGTGCTGTATGTGAAGACATCCAACTTCAATGATCCTTTTGATTCCAAATCCTCCACCTCCCTATAAATTTCCTGTGCCGTATCAAGTCTAGCAGCGAGGCAGCATGATTTCAGAAGGATATTATATGATGCAATATCCGGAACAACGCCTAGATTCTGAATAAGTCAATTCAATTAGTAAAAATATGTCAAATGATGCATATGCACAGATCTCTCTAAAAGTAATGTTCTGTATTGTAAGAAGCTAAAGATACAGTTTTCATGTTTTTCATGCTTATACAAGTGCTAGGATGGAACTCTTATGAATCTACACTCCTCCATTATAAAACTGAAACAATAAGAATTGCAGAGGAGTGGAGAAGAGATCCTTACTTGCATATGCTTGTAGATGTTCATTGTGTAGCTCAAGTCGCAGGCATTTACATTCATAAGACTGTTAAATACATACAGATTTGGGTTGATATTCTGAGCACTTAACCCCTGCACCAAATTCACAGAAACGATACAGTATAAGTGACTCCATGAGCAACCAAGAACATCCCTCGTGCATACATATGTGAAACACTAAAGTCTACAGGAACTAGAGATATTAATTTAATGTGAACATGTGCCACCACAAACCAAACCAGTTACCTTCTACCCAATATTATGTAGTCCATCAAATGTATGTAAGATGTGCTTCTTGTTTTTGATCTAGAGAATATTATCTCAATCGTAACTGATGATTTAACACCCTTCGAGTCAAAACTAATAACTAACTTATCTAACCAAAACGTGGATGGTAGATCTAAGATATAAATAGCCATTTAAAGGTGAAATCAAGCATCACTTAGAGCTCTTGTCAATGCATGCCATAGACATTAGCATGGTTTTGTTTGATGATTGGATGAGAGCTATAGCAATGAAGTTATAAATTGTGGGGAATATTCTCCCAAGCTATTCTACTCGTGACACAATCCGACTTAAAGTTCTTGTTTCTGTATACAAGTGTGGTTTTCATATTAACTTCCAGTTATTATTGAAAAGCATACATACACAAAGTCAGGTCTGAGTATCACACATGTAGCAAGTATAGAGCCAACATCAGTATATCTGAAAAATGCAGTAGAAAAGGGCACATGGGTCAAAATATAAAGCCTATACAAAAGGAAGATGCGCCTCCCTGGCCCTCGTCTGATACAATACACTACCATAATAACTCAATCATTGACGACTTAAGTACTTAAACTACATGCTTGATGGTAGTGGGTAGTAACTTCAATGTTTAATCACAGTAAAGATTAAATGTATATAACAAAATCATATAGAGTCAACACATAATCCTCAACAATTGTCTATAGTTTTACACTCTCAAAGTTCAAGGAATCTACGACCATACCTCATAAATGGATCTAGATCGCAAATGGTCACGACAAAGACCACATACATCTATGATTGTGCGGTAAGCATACATATTTACGCAGCCCAGATTATCTTTGGATGCTTCAAAAACAGTCAGTGCAGATGCCATATCTCCTCTCTTACCAAACTCAAGAATTGCTTTACAGAATATTTCATCAGCGCGGGTACAAAGACCTGCATACCTGCAAAGAGGAGCCGGTTAACGTGAAGGAACAAGAAGCATCGCGCCATCGCCAAGAACAAAACAAAGATTTTCAATATACTTTTCAATAAAGTTATCATAAATATGGTAAAACTTATAGCAAAATTATTATTATCATTAATATGAAGGCTTAAACCTATCTAGTTCAGTGGCGATCTAGTGAGGGTCCATTTGAAAGAGGCGGGATAAGTTTCTAGTACACTACTTTTTATTGGTTCAAGTAAAGGAGAAGAAAGTATACCTTATGGCCGCACGTGGATTCTTTTTGTAGACACAGGTTCTAATAACGTCAACTGGTTCCAGTAGATCTTCTATAGATAAAGGAAACCCTGAACGACAATGAGGGGTAGAAGAAGATACATGAGTTACATATTACAACAGAAAACAAACAATTTTCAACAACACAACTATGCAAAAAATTTGACAGTACAAATGATCTGCTAGATAAGTCACTGTTTTACCATAATAATTAACTACTTCATCCTTCAAAGACATCAATACGGGTTTCAAATGAATAAAAATGAGTATGTGTTTAGTCCTACAATAAGTAGTTAAACTTGCAAAGAAAGTAGCTAATATAATTGGGATCAGGTGATATACATGAAACCAAAATTCTTATTATAAATTTTTTAATTTCTAAAATATAAACCAGTGTATGTATGTTCATTAATAGTCTTTATCTCAAGTTTCATGCCTTTCGAATAGAATAAGTGATGGAACCAAATATTACAAAATTTACACTCACTTAATAGGAATAGGTACATCAACTTCAAGTAACTAACTAGCCTATGTATTAATCGAACCTAGCAGAACTTCCTAGTATAGTAGTATCGTGTCAAGTTAACAAATTTCATATGACATTAATCTCCAATATAACACATTTGTAGTCAGAGCACCAGCGTTTATACCCGCAATGGTATCACTGAAAAATTGCACCCACTAAAACACACACAAATACAGTTTCATTTTTTTTTTTTTTTTAAAGTAATCACTTTTCACAGCAATGTGGCTGCCGTTTAACACCAACCACAAGCCCGTTTTGAATAAGAGCGGTTACACAAATTTCAAATGCTAGTTGTTTGTTCCCAAACAATCTTTATGATTAAACCGCTAGTTGCTTTAAAACGCTCACAAATGCTTTTTGCCAAACATACCCTAACAACGTCAATTATTCTCCTTCACCTTAAACGTTGATATATATAAAACGGTAAACGGATGAGGTTTTCCCTATTCATGTTAACCTCTTTGACTCATACGTACGCGGCCTAACCGGGGTATCCCGTGACCGATTCCAACCCTTTCCTTGGCCACGCGTACATTTATATCATATAGTAAATGTATAACGATATAATTAGAAAAAAAACCAAAAAAGCTAGTGTACGAAAATATACCAGACAAAACTTCCAACAAGTCAAGCACCACCTCCAATTCACCACATTTCAACCCCTTCCTACACTCCCTCTTCACCGCGTCAAAAACCGCTCCATCACTAACCAAACCCTTAATCCCCAGCTTCTCAAACCCGCCCAAAACCCGAACCACTTTCCTCAACTCACCACTCTCAACCAAACTCACCAACCCTTTACACACACATTCACCAATCAAACCTCCATTAACACTACCAACAGTCTCAACTATCATAAAAAAGTCATCAAACTTAGCTTCTTCAGCTAGCTTTGAAGCTAACTGAGCATAGTAGCTGGTGTTTTGTGAATGTTTATGTGGGTGTTTGGGAAACTGGACAGTGGTGAGTAGAGGGCGGTGAGAGTGTGATTTGGGGTGTTTGGGTTTAGTGGAAGGAGGGTGTTTGGGAAGAGGGGGAGGGTTTGAGATTGGAGATGAGGAGAGTATGGCTAGAGTAGTAGTGGTGCTACTCATATTCCGGTTAACCGTTATGTGGTTGTTTGGGGATTCATGGGGTGAAATGATTGTATTTGTAAGGCGGGTGTTAGAGTAACAATATCTTATTTTTTTCCTTTTTTCCTTAGTTGCATTCGCATGCCTAACTGGTACGCGGGTAGCTTAATTTATGTGGCAGCATATTATTGGTTATTGGAGAGGGACCCGCTTTCATACAAACCAATAAACAATTGCCACATCAATTTAGGCACACAATTAGTCAATATTTTTAGGCATCCAAATCATTTCTCATTACGGAAACCAAGTTTTGTCAAACCTACCTTAGGTGCTAACGGTGACCAATATTATCACACACAACCGATATAAGAAGTTGGTTGTTACGCCCATGGTTAGGATATGTGTCATAGTCTATTATGTTTAGGATAAGTGTTCGAGTCGGATATGTGTAATCATGTAAGGGTTATCCCAACCGGTATATATACCGAGCCATTATAATGAATGAAGTCATAGTTTTCAATCAAATAATATTCCAGTTTCCTTTTCTTCTTTTTAAGGAGCTCGCGCCCACTTAAAGTGGTGCATTCTATCGATACAACTTTAACGGGTCGTATCATTGGCCATCCAAAAAAAAAGATGCACGGGGGATTTCTGAAGGATTAAGTGTTCAACTGCAGTAGTATTTTATCTGAGTGGTATGTATGGTCTATGTAGATAGTAGATGGCTAGTACCTTGGTTTTGAAAGTTTCTTCCTTGATTTATTCTGCCATGTTAGTCTGTGAAGTTGAAGCTGCAACTAATTTTGGCAGTCTAAAAGTTATGGACAGAATTAGTAGGTTCCAAAATGTAGTTTCCTGTTGTGGTTTGATGGGCCTGTTTATGTAGGCCTTCTGAAGGCTACAACGTGGAATGTCAACTTGATGATGCCTATTTGCTTACTCTGTATTCATCAGAATCTGTTATGTAGGCCTTCTAAAGGCTACAAGTTGGAATGCCAACTTGATGATGCCCATTTGCTTATCTGTGAGATGGTGGTTGCAAGTTTGGTGGTTATTGAGAAAGTAATATGGGAAGTGTAGTCAAGTGAGAGTATCCTTGAGTGTCTACGATATATGAAGTGAAGCCAGCTTGCTTGCTGGAAATGTAGCTTCTATACAACAAGGCTAAAAGGAACCGAAGTTTTTCTCATGTTCTTGATGATGCTTATGTGTAAGAGCCTCTGTGTTCATAAGGTGTGGGAGGTTTTTAAGCACATGTAAGCACCTATTTGGATATCTTTTAGGTTTTACCAAAACCCCAGAACAAGAGGTATGGGATATCCTTTAGGTTTTATTTATCTTCTAACGGGCAATCAAGATTTTATAAATAAAGTTCAGAAACTTCAACCTTCCTCCATAAGAGGATTCATCTTACTTCGATATCGTGCTTACACACACAAGGATTGGATTTTGATTTATCTTCAACCTTAGGTGCTTACACACATAAAGTTTTGAAGCCTTGTTGCAAAACCCCACACATATAAAGTTTTGAATCCTTGTTGCAAAATCCCCAAATAAGAGGATTTTGGTAAAATCTTAGGTGCTTACACCTATTTGGATATCCTTTCGGTTTTACCTGTGGGATATCCATTAGGTTTTATTTATATTTTAATGGGCAATCGAGATTTTATAAATGAAGTTCTAAAACTTGAACCTTTTAGGTGTGGAATTTGATTTATCTTCAACCTTAAGTGCTTAAGCACATAAAGTTTTGAAGCCTTGTTGCAAAACCTCACACTAGTCAATTTTGGTAAAATCTCTTTAGGTGCTTGAACATATTTGGATATCCTTTAGGTTTTACCAAAACCTCATAGCAAGAGGATACCAATATGGCAAAAATTCAAGATTATAAAGAGCCCAAATGTTTTATTTTTTAGCGATGTAGGACAGATTGTACAAAAAAGTTCACACTAGTCGATTATCTTTTATAAATAGAGTTTTGAAACTTGAACCTTTTAGGTGTGGATTTTGATTTATCTTCAACCTTAAGTGCTTAAGAACATAAAGTTTTGAAGCCTTGTTACAAAACCTCACACTAGTCTATTATCTTTTATAAATAAAGTTCTAAAACTTGAACGTTTGTGGATTTTGATTTATCTTCAACCTTAAGTGCGTGGATTTTGATTTATATCTTCAACCTTAATAAGTGCTTAAGCACATAAAGTTTTGAAGCCTTGTTGCAAAACCTCACACTAGTAGATTATGGTAAAATCTTAGGTGCTTGTACATGTTTGGATATCCTTAAGGTTTTACCTAAATCTCATAGCAAGAAGATACCAACATGGCAAAAATTCAAGATTATAAAGAGCCCAAATGTTTTATTTTTTAGCGATGTGGGACAGATGGTACAAAAAATGCTAGAAAAGTTAGTGATATCTTAGTAATACTAGACACCGCAACGTTTTGCGAGCACGTACACTTCCCAACAAAGTGTTCATTCTATATGATCGCTTAGGCCATCAAAATGCTCATAAGGTAAAATTAAGGCAATATGGACCTCGATCTAAAGACTTAACTGTCTTTCTTGTAGTCTTTGTGAACGCAAAGATCATACAATACAATGGAAAAGTTGGACTTGAGAATATCAAAAAGGAGCCACCAATCAAATGTGCTTCATCAGATAAGTTTTCTAGCTAAAATGTAAAATAACATGCTTAGATGAAGGTAATTCACGGGAATCCTCTTACGAACGGTTGAAATTTTAGAACTTTATTTATAAAATCTCGATTGACAGTTAAAAGATAAATGAAACCACAATTCGGGGTTAACTTGGCTTGTCCTTTTAAGCTATCAGCTTCTTGCCTGATTGGATTATCGAATGCCGAATTATGACTTGGTTCAAATTTTTTGCTTTGGTCAAAACTCATCTCCGCTTGATCAACAAATATCCCAACGATTTTATGTAGAACAAATAGTGAAAGAGAGAAATTTAGTTACATATATATTTGCACTAGCTTTGAACTTTAGAAATTCAACAAGAGTTATCTCTACCAGAACATACATTAATTATATGTTCGGTATTATGAGATAAGGAAGGATTTTATTGATTGATCGATATCACGAGATACAGGTTACATATATACACATAATAGGAATGGTCTAGAAACGGGCTTCATCAGATAAGTTTTCTAGCTAAAATGTAAAATAACATGCTTAGATGAAGGTAATTCACGGGAATCCTCTTACGAACGGTTGAAATTTTAGAACTTTATTTATAAAATCTCGATTGACAGTTAAAAGATAAATGAAACCACAATTCGGGGTTAACTTGGCTTGTCCTTTTAAGCTATCAGCTTCTTGCCTGATTGGATTATCGAATGCCGAATTATGACTTGGTTCAAATTTTTTGCTTTGGTCAAAACTCATCTCCGCTTGATCAACAAATATCCCAACGATTTTATGTAGAACAAATAGTGAAAGAGAGAAATTTAGTTACATATATATTTGCACTAGCTTTGAACTTTAGAAATTCAACAAGAGTTATGTCTACCAGAACATACATTAATTATATGTTCGGTATTATGAGATAAGGAAGGATTTTATTGATTGATCGATATCACGAGATACAGGTTACATATATACACATAATATATTTGCACTAGCTTTGAACTTTAGAAATTCAACAAGAGTTATGTCTACCAGAACATACATTAATTATATGTTCGGTATTATGAGATAAGGAAGGATTTTATTGATTGAGCGATATCACGAGATACAGGTTACATATATACACATAATAGGAATGGTCTAGAAACGGGCTTCATCAGATAAGTTTTCTAGCTAAAATGTAAAATAACATGCTTAGATGAAGGTAATTCACGGGAATCCTCTTACGAACGGTTGAAATTTTAGAACTTTATTTATAAAATCTCGATTGACAGTTAAAAGATAAATGAAACCACAATTCGGGGTTAACTTGGCTTGTCCTTTTAAGCTATCAGCTTCTTGCCTGATTGGATTATCGAATGCCGAATTATGACTTGGTTCAAAATTTTTGCTTTGGTCAAAACTCATCTCCGCTTGATCAACAAATATCCCAACGATTTTATGTAGAACAAATAGTGAAAGAGAGAAATTTAGTTACATATATATTTGCACTAGCTTTGAACTTTAGAAATTCAACAAGAGTTATGTCTACCAGAACATACATTAATTATATGTTCGGTATTATGAGATAAGGAAGGATTTTATTGATTGATCGATATCACGAGATACAGGTTACATATATACACATAATAGGAATGGTCTAGAAACGGGCTTCATCAGATAAGTTTTCTAGCTAAAATGTAAAATAACATGCTTAGATGAAGGTAATTCACGGGAATCCTCTTACGAACGGTTGAAATTTTAGAACTTTATTTATAAAATCTCGATTGACAGTTAAAAGATAAATGAAACCACAATTCGGGGTTAACTTGGCTTGTCCTTTTAAGCTATCAGCTTCTTGCCTGATTGGATTATCGAATGCCGAATTATGACTTGGTTCAAATTTTTTGCTTTGGTCAAAACTCATCTCCGCTTGATCAACAAATATCCCAACGATTTTATGTAGAACAAATAGTGAAAGAGAGAAATTTAGTTACATATATATTTGCACTAGCTTTGAACTTTAGAAATTCAACAAGAGTTATGTCTACCAGAACATACATTAATTATATGTTCGGTATTATGAGATAAGGAAGGATTTTATTGATTGATCGATATCACGAGATACAGGTTACATATATACACATAATATATTTGCACTAGCTTTGAACTTTAGAAATTCAACAAGAGTTATGTCTACCAGAACATACATTAATTATATGTTCGGTATTATGAGATAAGGAAGGATTTTATTGATTGATCGATATCACGAGATACAGGTTACATATATACACATAATAGGAATGGTCTAGAAACGGGCTTCATCAGATAAGTTTTCTAGCTAAAATGTAAAATAACATGCTTAGATGAAGGTAATTCACGGGAATCCTCTTACGAACGGTTGAAATTTTAGAACTTTATTTATAAAATCTCGATTGACAGTTAAAAGATAAATGAAACCACAATTCGGGGTTAACTTGGCTTGTCCTTTTAAGCTATCAGCTTCTTGCCTGATTGGATTATCGAATGCCGAATTATGACTTGGTTCAAATTTTTTGCTTTGGTCAAAACTCATCTCCGCTTGATCAACAAATATCCCAACGATTTTATGTAGAACAAATAGTGAAAGAGAGAAATTTAGTTACATATATATTTTCACTAGCTTTGAACTTTAGAAATTCAACAAGAGTTATGTCTACCAGAACATACATTAATTATATGTTCGGTATTATGAGATAAGGAAGGATTTTATTGATTGATCGATATCACGAGATACAGGTTACATATATACACATAATAGGAATGGTCTAGAAACGGGCTTGAGCCCGATACAATAATACATAGCAATATGGGCTAACACTCCCCCGCAGTCGAAGCGGGAGGACACCGGACGCTGAGGCTGGAGCGAAATTCTTCAAATAGAGCAGACGGTAAGCCTTTCGTAAAAATATCTGCATATTGGTAACGTGAGGGAACATGTAGAACCCGAACTTGACCAGTGGCAACCAAGTCACGAACAAAATGGATATCAATCTCTATGTGCTTCGTTCTTTGATGTTAAACCGGATTACTTGATAAGTAGATTGCACTAACATTGTCACAGTAGACTAGCGTAGCGGAAGATAAATGTGTGTGTAGCTCACGAAGTAAATTCCGTAACCAACAAGTTTCAGCAAAAGCATTTGCAACCCCACGGTATTCTGCTTCGGCACTAGAACGAGATAGAGTTGGCTGTCTCTTAGATGACCAAGATAGAAGGTTGTTGCCAAGGAAAACACAGTAGCCGGAAGTGAATCTCCTAGTAGTGGGGCAACCAGCCCAATCCGCATCAAAATATGCTACCAAGGATGAAGTAGAAGAAGCAAACAACTGTAACCCATAGTGTAATGTACCCCGGACATACCGCAAAATCCGTTTAAGAGCTGAGAAATGAGGCTCACGAGGGTCATGCATATGAAGGAAAACCTGCTGGACTGCATAAGATATGTGTGGGCGAGTAAATGTGAGATACTGAAGAGATCTCACAAGACTCCGATATAAAGTAGGATCAGACACCGGATCACCATCATTTCCCAGTTTAGACTCAGTGTCAACAGCAGTCCGACTGGGATTACAATTAACCATATGTGCTCTCTCCAATATCTCAATAGCATATTTCTTCTGAGATAAGAACAACCCTGTGGAATCGCGTGTGACAGAGATACCCAAAAAATAATTAAGTGGACCCAGATCTATCATAGCAAACTTCTGATGTAAGGATCCAATAATCCGCTGCAACAAATTCTCAGAAGAAGCTATGAGTATAATATCATCAACATATAATAACAAGTAAGCAGTCTCCATCCCCTGTCTGTATATGAATAAAGATAAGTCACAACAACTAGGCGAAAACCCAACTTGAGTGATATAAGATGCAAATTGCTGAAACCAAGCTCTAGGGGCCTGCTTGAGCCCATACAGAGACCGCTGTAGTAAACATACATAATCAGGATGCACATGGTCCCGAAACTACGGAGGCTGATGCATATAAACTGTCTCAGATAAATCACCATATAAGAAAGCATTCTTGAAATCGAGCTGATGAATCGGCCAATGTCGAGAAGTAGCTAAACTCAGAACAGTCCGAATAGTACCCGGTTTAACCATTGGGCTAAAGGTCTCATCTACATCAACCCCTTCTAACTGATTACTACGATTCGCCACAAGGCGAGCCTTGTAACGACTAAGAGTGCCATCAGCCAAATACTTATGACGAAAAAGCCACATAGAGCGAATAATGTTGGTGTCCGTGGGTTTAGGCACTAAAGTCCAAGTTCCGTTCTTAATAAGTGCAGTGTATTCATCACGCATAGCATTTCGCCAATTTGGATAAGTAAACGTATCACGATAGGTTTTTGATAATGGTGAAACCGAAGACACATGCATGTTAAGACATTGAGTGGGACGATTAGTCCCGACACGGAAGTTTGTAACCATGGAGTGAGTCGAGACAGGGTTTGGGTTTTGAGGAGGATCTGGAATAATATGTGGGTTTTGTTCCGCAACTGGATTTGGTGTTTGTGGTTGAGTTGGTGGTGATGGGTCATGAGCTGCCTCATGTTGGGGCATCTGAGGATGAGTTGTTATGGTTGTGGTTGGTTCATTTGTAGATTGAGGCACACTAGGTTGCACAACGGGGGCGGATGGGATGAATGGCGGATTTATATCGGGCAAGTCATCCAAGAAATTGTATTTGGGTACCGATGTTGGTTTAGAAGTTCCATATGGAAAAACAGTTTCATCAAAGGTTACATTACGAGAAATGATTATTTGATTGGTGTTTAATTCGAGACAACGATACCCGCAATGATTTGAAGCTTGACCCAAATAGATAGAGGGTGTGGCGCGTGGTTCAAGTTTGTGATTAGGTTATAAGTGGGGGTAACATAAGCAGCCAAATGTGCGTATAAGGCTATAATCCAGGTTTTGGCCAAACAGTCGTATGTAAGGGATTTCATTGGCAATAGCAGTTGAGGGCAAAAAATTGAGTAAGTGAACAACCATATTAAGAGGTTCAACCCTAAATGTTGGTGGAAGGTTGGATTGAAAAAGCAAGGTCCGAATGAGATTATTGATGGTGCGAATCATTCGTTCAGACTTGCCATTTTGTTGTGATGTTTTGGGGCATGAAAAGCGAAACTGAATGCCGTTGTCGGCAAAAAGTTTATGTAGGTTACGGTTGTCAAATTCACTACCATGGTCACACTGAAAGGACCGAATCTCACTCTTAAATTGAGTGTAAACATAATTACGAAATATTACAAATTTAGACAAAACATCGGATTTGTTAATTAAGGGATAAACTCAAACAAAATGCGAATAATGATCCAAGAACAATACATAATATTTGAAAACCCGAAAGACTCGGAATTGATGAGGTCCATACATCCGAGTGAATGATGTCAAAACAAGCGTTAACGACAGTATTAGAACTTGCAAATGGAAGTCTAACGTGTTTGCCAAGCTGGCAGGAATGACAAAGCACGGGAGGCTTCTCTTTATTACATGAAATGAAATTATTTGAAACTAGACGACGTAACACTTCGCTTTCTGGATGTCCAAGACGCTTATGCCACGTATGTTGACTGACAATGAGAGCTTGAGGAATGGGAGACGGAGGTGTGACAGGATAAAGGTCCCATGTGTTATCACATCGGAGAAGCACCCGACGTGTCATGAAATCTTTAACAGAAAATCCAAAAGGATCAAATTCAACAGTGCAGTTATTTTCATGAACAAAGATTAAATTTTTGACAATATGCGGGGTAATAAGAACATTATTTAGGTGAAGAGGTCGAAAGGGAGTTGGCAAAATACTATGACCCGTATTGGTGACTGGAATAGAATGCCCATTGCCAACTGAGACGGACGGATACATGCACGTATTAATAACATGACTAAGACTATTAACTGAAGCATTGAGATGTGAGCTCGCACCTGTGTCCATGTTTCAATTGCCCGAGGTAGGATCTTGTAAAGTCATAGCATGAAAGGCATGCGGTAAGAAAGTCTCACCACCCGCAGGTTGACTTGAGATTTGACCCGGTGGACCGGGTGGACCCGAGTATGCTTGCTGCCCCGTGTGAACCTGTTGACCCAAGACCCCTTGTTGACCCAATTGTATAGTTGGACCCATTATTCCCACACCAGCCTGATGATCCACTGGACCCCCATTAGCATGTTGAATGAAATTGGTTGTCTAAGTAGTGGGCTGTGGTGGATAGACAAGTTGCTGACCCAATTGGACTGGTTGATACGAGGCTATGTTTGGCCCAACTTGGGGTATTAAAAAACCTGGTGGACTACCAAGAGAAAACGGGCCTAGGGTATTAGTAAAAAATGCAACAGGCTGTGAATTTGGTGTATTCCTAGTGGTAGTACTCGTATGTCCCAAAGGTAGAGTGTTACCACAACCGAGTTTTGCTAACATCACCTGCTGATTACGAATTATGTCCATCATTTGTTGTGACAGAGATGATATGTGAAGCAAAGCAACACAACAGTATAGTAATAAAGCCAAAGAACTACACTCGACTGGTGAACCAATAACACCAACAATCGACTGAAAAACCCAAGATAACTAAGCGGTGATTCGTGACCTAGAGCACGAATAAAATATACAATCGTATAGATTAATGACCTAAGCACAATCACCAACATGAAACACTTGAATAACAGAGAAAAAAATTGGGATGAAGAGGAGCATGTAGTGGGAGCGTGTTTTTAATTTAGGAAAATGTAAATCTCCAATACCATGTTCGATATTATGAGATAAGGAAGGATTTTATTGATTGATCGATATCACGAGATACAAGTTACATATATACACATAATAAGAATGGTCTAGAAATGGGCTTGAGCCCGATACAATAATATATAGCAATATGGGCTAACATTATCTACAGCTAAATTACATATTGATTTCGAGGATTTATGTAAGAGGAGAAAGAATGGTGTAGTATACAAGAAGAAATGTAACAATAACAATGGCACCCCCAAATGTAAAACCCGGGCTAGTCCATACACTCAAGTTTGATCTCTTTGCCCTCTTGATGGGATCTACTTCCTCAGATAACAGGAAGATGGATCGCCTTGGGTTCCAACTTACATACTTGTTTGGTGTAAATTGTGAAAACAAGCTCTTTTTTCCTTGTTAATTTCTTGAAACTTGATCATACCTTGTCCCAATCAGTCAAAAACTTAGCTGTAAACGATGTGTAAAAACACTATAAAGAGCAGTACTTTTGTCTGATATGTATATATATAGATTGTTCGCCTCTATGACTAACACAGGTGAGAACCAAAAACCTTATCATCACTACTCAATTACTAATTTATATTAGTATGAACACATACTTGGCCTTGATACAACGCTACAAAGTAGCTCTAAGCCTCTAAGAAGTTTTATTTACTGCTTACCAAGGAGTTCATGATCATCGTGTATATAATCGATACCATTACTAACTTCACCAAAGATAGATTCTTAACGATATCTCCCTCGCGGGACACTACAATGCGACTATGAACCTTTTTTTTCATGCTTTATATTAGTATATACTACTATATGTCTACTCTTAATCAGGGGCGGAGCCAGGAATTAACGTTAAGGGGGGCCGTAAGTAATTTGTATAACAACATATAGGTCAGTTACTCTACCAGTTCACCTCGATTGACTTTAGACGCATTTGAAATTACAGTTATGTCGTTAAGTTATTATATAGTATAACCGTAAATCGCTATAAAATACTGAATCTTGTTATTACATCAACAAATTTTTAATTTACTACACATCATCATGTTTTGCTAAAATTTTTGTTGGATTACTTTAAATAACGAAATAAAAAAGTTACCAAGTACTAGAACTAGAAGGGCAAACAATGAAAATAGTTTATCTTTTTCCTGAGCAATCTATAAAAAAAAAAAACTTTGATAATATCTTGTATACGTGTTTTGTCCTACCCCACCACACCTACACCTATCTTCTTCCTCAAACACTCCAATGCTTTTTTTTTTCTTTCAAACAATTCTTCCTCAACCTTCAAATGTTTTTCTCTAACTGCGTTGACAATGGAAATGAGTGTTTCATAAATAATTGAAACTATTGAAATACTTACTCGAGAAAATGATGAAAATGAGCAAACGGTAGCTAAGATATCAGATATCGGGAGAGGCTAGATTAAAGTGATCATAAAACGAGGACTGGAAACAAAGCTACATGCTAAGCTAGTTGGGCCGTTGGGGGTGGCCGAGCACCCACCCGCCACCCTACTGGCTATGCCTCTGCTCTTAATAGCGTTTAGAAATGAAGTTATTAAACATAACCCAACAGGAAACGAATACAACAAGAATTATATATTTTCTAAGTGTGAATACATAATATGTAATTTATTGTGTATATATATATATATATATATATATATATATATATATTTTAACAAAAACCTTTCAAATTTTGACCTTTGTGTGTATTTTGGATCATCATACCTTTTTTCAAATTTCAAAGGGTAAAATGGTTATTTCACATGAACAAAATACATACAAATGTCGAAATTTTAATATTTTGTGTTTTATTAGCAAAAAATAAGATGACTACACGAAACAACAAAAATTAATAAGTTAAAGATTTAAGATCATTTGAGAACCAAACTTTTTTTTACATATTTGATTTAATGGATGAGATTAATCCTAACAATTTAAAAAACCCACTTTCATCATTTTTTTCAAGTATTAATATATTTCAAACCGTTAATCGTTAAGCGAAAAAAAATATACATTTACGACGAGTATTTAATTATCTTTCTATAGATAGGCACTTTGACATATTTTCGAAAAAAAAAAAAAAAAAAAAAAAAAAACTTTTTTTTTCACGTTTTTTTTCATGACCGAAAAAATCACATGTGATATTACACTAATATCACATGTGATATTATATATCACATGTGATTGTTTCGGCCACGAAAAAAAATGTGAAAAAAATTGTCGAAAGTATATCAAAGTGTCCGTCTATAGAAAGATAATTAAATGCTCGTCGCAATGGTGTAATTATTTTCGCTTAACGATTAACGATTTAAGAGATATTTAAATTATAAAAAATGGGTGAAATATTAAAATGTTTTTAATCTGAACCATTGATTTATTTTTAGATGGATCCTGATTATTAGAGAAAGGTTTGGAACCCTAGTTTTGGAGTTTTCGCCCCAACCTAGGTTAGCCACAGGAGGCAAGCGTTAGGCCATAGCTTGGGCGGGCAAAAAGGGTTAGTTTAGTTTTAAATCGACGATTCGTTCCGTTTTTTAAAAGAAAAAGGGGTAGTTAAGAGCATCAATTTCGCCTTTTATATCTTATAGAAAAGAGAGGAAGTCTAGCGCCGGTCCTAAAAGGAAGATGCTTTGGGGCATTCGGTAACTACCTAGTATGCTCTACTCTCTCCCGCTTTTAAGGACTCACGGCAGGAGAGCGATGAGTTCGTTCCTTCACTCCCACTAAAAGAAAACTCAATGCAAAACCGCTCGGGACCCATCCTCCAATGGGGCCCTTCTCTCGATATGTAGGAAAAGTTTGATATATAAAATAACTATCTTCTAAGTTAAATGCATTTACATGTTATTAGCCCGTAATTTTTTAAGGAGTTTTATAAATTAATCATTAAGTTCATCGAACTAATGTATTATTCGCGGTCGCTTTAAGCACTTTTATTGTGATTGATATCACGTATTAATGGTAAAATGCATGCTTATGTAACATTCTTTTATGGTATTATGTTGTTCATATTATATGATAAACTAGAAATCTAAATAGAAATGTAGTTCATCAAGATCATGTAACTGAAATTCAAATTCAAAGATACAAGAATTGAACTCGAATTAATAGATCAAAGGATTGTTATTCGGAATTAACTTATTGCAAAAGTTTTTAAAAATGATGTTTGTTTTTATCTTGGGCTTTATCTTCATTTCCAACAACTGTTAATTTTGTCAATATAGTTTAAGGCAAGTGATACTAGTGACCATCATTACTGTCATAGTATAATAAGACAACCAATATTACTATCAAAATAGGGCAAATTATATATATAAAAAAGTATTATACTTGTCACTGTTTCATTTTTTGGGTAGTGAACAATTTTTTTTCATTTTGAGGGTAATTTTCTTTCAAATTCATCATCTTTAGGGTATTTTGCAAAATTTTTGGACATTTTTGCCCCTCTTAGCTAATGCAATTTTTTTTCCGAAGTGCAAAAATATCACATATTACCTAGAAGATGATGAATTTGAAAGAAAATTACCCTCAAAATGAAAAAAATGTGTTCGCTACCTAAAAGATAAAACAGTGGCAAATATAATATTTTTTTTTAATAATTTGCCCATCAAAATATACCCCACATAAACATATATATGCACACAAAAATTAATATCACACAACACACAACCGATATAAGAAATCGGTCGTCCTCATGACGGACTTCGCCCTTTCTGCACCCAAGACGCATCGAAAGAGGGGTGTGTAATAAGGAAGAATGCATCGATGAGGCAAAAGACGTGTCCTTGTTCTTCTATTACCATTAGTCTAAAGGTAAAATGAGGTTACTTAATTTGACGTGCATATATTTTGAGCATTATCTGTACTTATAAATGGGTTAAATTCAACAAAATTACAAGTTTAATAAGAAACCGATACAAAATTTAAGCAAAATTACATGTTTAATATGAAAAGCAAAATTACACATTTAATATGAAACCGATACCTTTGACGTTTAAAAAATGACGAACAAAATGTAAACGATACCTTTGACATTTAAAGAATGACGAATAAAATTGAACCGATACCTTTGACGTTTAAAGAATGACGAACAAAATGGAATATTGATATGGGTTGTTATAAGATTAGTCTCTATATTAGCCTTCGGTTACGTCTAGGGTGTTAAGTGTCAGCTTGTTATTATTAGTCAAGTAGGAGTCGGGTTGGTTGGCTTGTGTCCCAAGCCCAACCCGTGTCATTGTAATAGCCGACTTTCTAAGAGTCGGTGTTTCCTCCCCCCTCATCTCTATAAAAGGAGGTCAGGGGGGAGGGGTTAGTCACGTTATTCTTTCAATACTAATCAATAATCGATTAGGGTACTTACTTGTGCAAAGCTTCCTTTTTCTTGTCGATACTGTTGATGAGTGATTTTCTTCAGGATCGAGTTTATTCCGCTCTAGTAACCAGGGATTGTAGGTTGTCGATTCCTACAAGTGGTATCAGAGCCCAGGTTCGCGGGTTTCGCTGGTTATCTAGGATCGATCGAGAAGGGTTTTTCTTGTTGTTCGGATCTCGACTACAACAAGAAGGAGCAGCAGCAGGCTTGATCGACAGATAAGGGTTTGTTGGTTTTTCAAGATCGACAATTTTCTGGTGATTGATTTTTCTTTGACGTGATAAACAAAGTTTGATTGTTTGGATCTGGTTTCTCTTTCTTGTTGGCGTATAGTAAACGAAGAAGAAGACCAGGGGTTCTTGTTATCAAAGGAAAAGCCAAACCTCTTTTAATATTGGTGGAATAAATAAATAAATATTCAATTTGTTTTTTTGTTTTAATATTTATAAAACAAAAGGGTTAATATTTATTAAGAGGGTATTGCACAAGGGACTTTGTAATTTGTGATTGTGAGGTTTAATTTATCACAAGGTTTAGCAAATTAACAAAGGGATTAAAGAATGACGGGAGCCAAGTTTGAGATCGAGAAATTCGATGGAACTGGTGATTTCGGGTTATGGAGAGTCAAGATGCGTGCTTTATTAATCCAACATGGATGTGAAGCAGCTCTGGAGGTTTTACCCGCGAATATAGATGCTACAGCGAAAACTGAGCTAAATAAGAAAGCTCACAGTGCCATGATTTTGTGTTTAGGTAACAAGGTTCTGAGAGAGGTTACCGGGGAGACGAATGCAGTGGGGGTTTGGACCAAGCTTGAGACTTTATACATGACAAAGTCCTTGGCCAATAAGTTGTACCTAAAGAATAAGTTGTATACATTCTTGATGAGTGTCTAAATACTCATCATTTTATACTAATCTGAGCTGCCAAAACATACAAAAACACTCAAATATGTATCAAAATACTTTAAATATCTTAAAGGTGTGTTTTATATGTTTTAAATGCAAAATATGCAAAAACAAATGAAAAACGTACAAAGTTTGCATAATTGGCAGTTTCAGTCCCTCAAGTTTCATAAATTGGCAAAATTAGTCCCTGGTTATTCTAAAAACATGAAAAAGTCATCAAAGGTCCTTTTTAATCATAAAGTTACATATTTAGTCCTTTGGTGCAAAGTTTCATAAAATTACAAGTTTAGTCCCTATACTTTGGAAATTGACAGAAATGGTCCCTGGGATGTAAAAACTTTGAGAAATTCAATTTTGGTCCTTGTACTAATAATCTTTTGCAGGAATGGTCCTTGGTGTGAAGTTTGGTGAATTTACATGATTGGTCCCTGAAGTTTGATGAATTGGCAAAAATAGTCCCCGGGTATTTTAAAAAATAGAAAAACATCAAAAATACCCTTTTACTATTCACACTTGTCAAGTTAGGTCCTCATTATTACTTTTGGAAATTCACAAGTTCAACCCTTCAACTTTTCCCTAATTACAATTTTGATCCTTGTGATTTAACACTTAATAAAACCAAACGGACCTTATTATTTTTAAATAACCAAAACCCAATCCAAACTAAACATACCAGCCCACCCCTTTTTCCAGCCCAATCCCAAGCCCAGTCCACCCTCGGTCAAACCCCGGTCAACACCCCACAAACAAAACCACCCCGTCACTTCTTCCCTCCCAAACCATACCACCCTCCACCACTGCTAAACCAAAACCACCATCCACCTCACCCTCAACTTGCTCCCCACTCATCCTATCCACTCCCCTCCACCTCCACAACATTCCAAACCCTCATTAAACCCTTGAAACCCTCACAAGTTACCTCCTCTGTCCCATGACTTTTTGGCGCGCAAAAAAGTCATTTAAACGGCCTGGATCAATTGGACTACATCAAGGGCTATGAATTGGTGGGAAATACCCCAGTGGGTCCCACAAACCCTGGAAATGTCTACAAAAGAGAAAAGAAGCAGTGATGAGAGGAGGGGAGATTAGGTTTAGTTTAATTAGGTCGTAGGTATTGTAATTCACTAATTTAGTTGTAATTTCAATTAAACAAACTTGTTCTCAGTTAGTTTAATGTACTTTGATCTTTAAATTAAGTTAATTTCAAGTTTTATTGGTTATCTCAGTTTATTCATTTTCAAGATTGCTCAAAAATCTCAAATAATCTTTGTGTTGTTTCTAGTTGTTGTTCTGGTTATATTAAGTTAACTTAAGCCTTGACAAAGCTTAATTAAGCTTTTACACACCTTAGTTGTTTGTTTAACTCATAAACAGAAAAATTCATAAAAAAATCAAATAAATAGGAAATAAATAAAAAATTCATGTTACAAGCATATTGGGAATGGAGCATGATTGGATTATTGAATGATTCTGGTTTAGAACCTTTTGGGAGGTATTAAGTTGGGTCTTTGTTCCTTGTTTCATCATTTCTCAGTCTATCACCATTTGTAAGTTTAAGTTTCAATCTTTGCTTTTCATTATACACTACTTAATGTTGCTTATTTCTAGTTGCTACATGTTTGTTTAGAGTTATTTAATCAGGATACCTCATAAAACCATTTGCTTGTTCATTAGAAATCACTTGTTCTCAAAACCAAAATTACACAGTGTAATTCACAACTTGACAAATCTGTGTTTTCTACTTGTGTTCTTGAAGTTTTTAGTCTCATTTGATCTTAAATAATCTTAATATAGTGTTGTAAATCAGTTTCATAGTCTAATATAGCCTAATGCTTTGAAAAGCCAAAACAGATTCAAGATAAGGTGTGTTTGGATAATACTGTTTTGCTGTGCTATTGTTGTTTATTAGGATAAAACTAGGTTCCAACAGGTTAGTTAAGTTCATATAAGGTTAGTTTGACCATAGGTTTTGTCACAATTAAGCCAGAAAGTCAAAATCACAATCAAACTTCATAAGCAGTTCACTGTGTGGGATTGGCAACCCCATATCATCCATACTTGCTTATTAGTTGTTGAAATAGCTTAATTTAGTCTTAAGGTATTATATTACATCATTCTCAGTAGATAAATTAGGATCAAAGTTCAAATAAGTCAACAAATTTAGTTTTGATCAAAAGTCAAAATTGCACTTATCAGATTTTTCCAAATATTGGGAGATTTGTTTAGAATTTAGGAAAGGGATCCAAGGTTTGAAATTTATTGTACTAACACTCTATCACCTTGTCTTTAAGATCCAACAATCTTTATATTTTTAGGATTTTTAGTGTGGGCCCCAATCAACTCCAAACACAACTGCAGGGCAAGATCTTGCCCTGCTACAGCAGACCATAGCCAAACCTCCTACTTTGTGGTGGTTTTGTGACCAACCCAGTGGGCCCCACACCCTCTAAATAGTGTCTTTGAACCCCCCCTCCTACCAGAGATTAAAGATTGACTCTTGGTTTGACCTGAGTCACTGTGGACTCCACCTAGAAATAGCCATATACTTTGTCCCATTTCTGTATTGAATTAAGGTTTTGGATTAGCTTATTGTGGCTTATTAGCTTTTCTACTGAGCTTATTTAACCAACTTAAGCTTTGACAAGTCCAACGATCTTATTAGAACCAGAAATATCCAAAGTGGGTCCCACATAAGCTCATTTGAGCTTATTTTCCATCTCAGTCAACCAAAGTCAACTGTGGTAGCAAAAAGCTTCCACAGTGCTTAATTTTAGCTTATAAAAATATTGTTTTTGCAAAAGTTATTTTTTTTTAAGTATAATATAGTTTGGAAAAATAAAATTCAAGAAAAAACAATATAATAGTAAGTGATAGTTTCTATTTAATATAATTTAATTTTAATTTTCATTTTTAGATTTTAATTAAGTAATTTGTGTTTTTATATTTTTATTAATTTCCTTATAGGTCAAAGTATTTTTAATAATTTTATTAGATTTTTATAATATCATTTGATATTTATTAGATTTAAAAATAGTTTAATTAATAATTAATCAATAAATAAGTTATAAATAGCATAATTAATTTTTATATAGCAAAACCTAGTTTTTATATTTTTTATAGATTTTATAAGTTATAAAATAGTTTTATAAAATTTTTCATAATTTTCTAAGTTAGTTTAGTATTATTTGTAATTTAAAATAGTTTAATTAGTATAAATAATATAAATAGTTTTTAATTAATAGAAAATTCATAAAAAGACAAAAATATTTATTTTTATTTTTTATACTTTCTTCAAGTTCATTTTTAAGTTTAGAAAATATTTTTATAAGTTTTTAGTTTAATTTGTAGTATTTATAATTTTTAGTTTGATATAAATTAGTTTTAATAAAAAAGTTAAATAGTTATTAATTAAATAAATTAATAATAAATAATATAATAACCTAAAAAAAATAGTTTTATTTTTAGTTTAATTTTATTTTAAGTTTAAGTTTATAGAATTTTCAATTTTAACCCTTGTAGTTTATTTTTCTTAAAACTCACCTTTTTCTCAGTACGCAATCGCGTCTGATTTTAAATTGGTGTACGTTTAAACGTTTTAGATACCTAGCTTTTACATAATCATTCTAATAGTTATTTTAAGTTATAAACCCTAGTCTAATCACACACACACACACTTCTATACCATTCCCTGTTCAGATTCACTCGATCACAGATTCGTTTATAATAAAACATCGCACACCTCGTTGGGACATTACGACCCGGGAAAACACTGTATTTCACGGAAGCATTTGCCTCAGCTGTTTGACTATTATAGTTGACCATTCACAAGTGGTTGACCAATAATTATCTGACCGTTTGAGGCGAATCTCGTAATGTCCCAACGAGGTGTGCGATGTTTTATTATAAACGAATCTGTGATCGAGTGAATCTGAACGGGGAATGGTATAGAAGTGTGTGTGTGTGTGATTAGACTAGGGTTTATAACTTAAAATAACTATTAGAATGATTATGTAAAAGCTAGGTATCTAAAACGTTTAAACGTACACCAATTTAAAATCAGACGCGATTGCGTACTGAGAAAAAGTGAGTTTTAAGAAAAATAAACTACAAGGGTTAAAATTGAAAATTCTATAAACTTAAACTTAAAATAAAATTAAACTAAAAATAAAACTATTTTTTTTAGGTTATTATATTATTTATTATTAATTTATTTAATTAATAACTATTTAACTTTTTTATTAAAACTAATTTATATCAAACTAAAAATTATAAATACTACAAATTAAACTAAAAACTTATAAAAATATTTTCTAAACTTAAAAATGAACTTGAAGAAAGTATAAAAAATAAAAATAAATATTTTTGTCTTTTTATGAATTTTCTATTAATTAAAAACTATTTATATTATTTATACTAATTAAACTATTTTAAATTACAAATAATACTAAACTAACTTAGAAAATTATGAAAAATTTTATAAAACTATTTTATAACTTATAAAAGCTATAAAAAATATAAAAACTAGGTTTTGCTATATAAAAATTAATTATGCTATTTAGAACTTATTTATTGATTAATTATTAATTAAACTATTTTTAAATCTAATAAATATCAAATGATATTATAAAAATCTAATAAAATTATTAAAAATACTTTGACCTATAAGGAAATTAATAAAAATATAAAAACACAAATTACTTAATTAAAATCTAAAAATGAAAATTAAAATTAAATTATATTAAATAGAAACTATCACTTACTATTATATTGTTTTTTCTTGAATTTTCTTTTTCTAAACTATATTATACTTAAAAATAAATAACTTTTGCAAAAACAATATTTTTATAAGCTAAAATTAAGCACTGTGGAAGCTTTTTGCTACCACAGTTGACTTTGGTTGACTGAGATGGAAAATAAGCTCAAATGAGCTTATGTGGGACCCACTTTGGATATTTCTGGTTCTAATAAGATAGTTGGACTTGTCAAAGCTTAAGTTGGTTAAATAAGCTCAGTAGAAAAGCTAATAAGCCACAATAAGCTAATCCAAAACCTTAATTCAATACAGAAATGGGACAAAGTATATGGCTATTTCTAGGTGGAGTCCACAATGACTCAGGTCAAACCAAGAGTCAATCTTTAATCTCTGGTAGGAGGGGGTTCAAAGACACTATTTAGAGGGTGTGGGGCCCACTGGGTTGGTCACAAAACCACCACAAAGTGGGAGGTTTGTCTATGGTCTGCTGTAGCAGGGCAAGATCTTGCCCTGCAGTTGTGTTTGGAGTTGATTGGGGCCCACACTAAAAATCCTAAAAATATAAAGATTGTTGGATCTTAAAGAAAAGGTGATAGAGTGTTAGTACAATAAATTTCAAACCTTGGATCCCTTTCCTAAATTCTAAACAAATCTCCCAATATTTGGAAAAATCTGATAAGTGCAATTTTGACTTTTGATCAAAACTAAATTTGTTGACTTATTTGAACTTTGATCCTAATTTATCTACTGAGAATGATGTAATATAATACCTTAAGACTAAATTAAGCTATTTCAACAACTAATAAGCAAGTATGGATGATATGGGGTTGCCAATCCCACACAGTGAACTGCTTATGAAGTTTGATTGTGATTTTGACTTTCTGGCTTAATTGTGACAAAACCTATGGTCAAACTAACCTTATATGACAAAGTCCTTGGCCAATAAGTTGTACCTAAAGAAGAAGTTGTATACATTCTACATGCCGGCTGGACGTACGATTTCCGAGCATATAGATGAGTTCAACAAAATCGTTCTTGATTTAGCAAATATTGAGGTAAAATTCGAGGATGAAGATCTTGCTTTATTATTACTCACTTCTTTACCAGCATCATACGAACACTTTGTGGATACCTTGCTCTATGGACGGGAAGCTTTGACTTTGGAGGATGTGATGGCCACACTTAATTCAAAGGAAATCAAAGAAAGGTCTAAGGCGAAGGGGGATGATGGTGAAGGGTTATATGTGAGGGGAAGAACTGATCGCAGGAATTCGCATCAGTCTAGGGGAAAGTCAAGATCGAAGTCTCGAGGTGGAAGACTCAAGTGCTATATTTTCCAGTATGAGGAGCACTTGAAGAGAAACTGTCCGAAGAATAATCGCAAGAAGTCAAATGGTTTTGTCAAGAAAGATGATCAGCCAAGCTCTAGTGGTTCGATTTATGACGGTTCTGAGGTGATGATGGTTATGAGTGCAGAAGCCTTGTTGGATTGGATTATGGATTCAGGAGGTTCATACCACATGACACCCAGGTCAGACATATTTTTTGATTTTCTGGAATGCGATGGGGGCAGGGTACTGTTGGGTGACAACAGGGAGTGCAAGATCAGAGGTACTGGCAAGGTCAGGCTACAACTAAAAGATGGGTCAAGTTTTGTATTACACAATGTCAGGTATATTCCTGAATTGAAAAGAAACTTGATATCGCTGGGAACTCTTGAAAAAGAGGGATATACCGTAAAAATGCAGTCGGGCAAAATCAAGGTGATTAATGGTTCTAGGGTTATTTTATCTGGAACCCGAAGGGATAATTGCGTATACTCTTTGGATGGCCATGCAGTGGCGGGTGAGCTTAATGGTAGTGTTGAAGAAAAAGATAGTCTTGCACAGGTTTGGCACAAAAGACTGGGACATATCAGTGAGGCGGGACTTCAGGTGCTAGAAAAGCAGGAGCTGTTTGGCAAGAAAAGTCTAGGTAAGCTCGATTTTTGTGAGAATTATGTTATGGGAAAGTCACATCGAGTCAATTTCGGTGTAGGAAGGCACACTACTCAGGGAGTGATAGACTATGTTCATTCAGACTTATGGGGTCCGTCTCAGGTGGAATCATTGGGAGGTAAGAGGTACTTCTTATCTATTGTTGATGATTATTCTAGGAGGGTATGGGTTTATATTCTCAGGTTCAAACACGAAGCATTTGGAAAGTTCAAAGAGTGGAAGCAGTTAGTAGAGAATCAGACTGGGAGGACGGTTAAGAAGCTGAGGACAGATAATGGTCTTGAGTTCTGTAATCGGGAGTTTGAGCAGCTATGTAGTGAGAGTGGGATTGCTAGACATTTGACAGTTGCCGGGACGCCGCAACAGAATGGATTAGCAGAACGGATGAATAGAACTCTCATGGATAAGGTACACTGCTTATTAATTCAGTCTGGATTGCCCAAGACCTTCTGGGCGGAAGCGACATGTACGGCCGCATATCTTATAAATAGGTCACCATCGACAGCGATTGAGAAAAAGACACCTATGGAGATGTGGTCGAGACATCCAAGTGATTATGGGATGTTGAGGATTTTCGGCTGTGTCGCATATTCACACGTTAAACAAGGTAAGCTCGAGCCGAGAGCGGTAAAATGCGTTCTTTTGGGGTATCCTGAAGGTGTGAAGGGGTACAGGCTATATAGGCTTGATAATGAATCACCTAAAATAGTCACTAGCAGGAACATGGTCTTCAATGAAAGTGTCATGTACAAAGACACGTTGAAGGATTCTGGCGCAGGTACTGATAAGTCTGTTGAGGAATTACAGGTTGAGGTGGAACTGCAGAGGTTAAATAATCATTCGCTTGAGGAAGATCTGATTGATGGTCAGGAAGATGGCGATGATGAAGATGCAGGGGATCAGGATCATGATCAAACACCGGATCTCACAGATTATCAGTTGGTTCGGGATAGAGAGCCAAGGACAAGAACGAAACCTTTAAGGTTTCGAGATGAAAGTAATATGGTTGCTTATGCGTTTGCTGCAGCAGAGGAATAAGATACTCATGAACCATTGACATACCAGGAGGCAGTTACTTGTAAAGATATATCTAAGTGGAAAGCTGCTATGGATGAAGAGGTGGATTCTCTGGAGAAGAATGAGACCTATGAGTTAGTGGATCATCCAACTGGGCAAAAGCTGGTGAGCTGCAAATGGCTGTTCAAAATAAAGGAATGGATTGAAGGTATTCAAAAGCCTAGGCATAAGGCGAGGTTAGTAGCTCGTGGATTCACTCAAAGGGCAGGTATTGACTATAATGAAGTATTTTCGCCGGTAATTCGACACACATTTATTCGGGTTATACTTGCATTGACTGCGTGTAGAGATTATGAGCTAGAGCAGCTTGATGTAAAGACGGCATTTTTACATGGGAATCTTGAAGAAGTGATCTACATGAGACAGCCACCTGGTTATGAACAAGGTAACAAGGTATGTTTGTTAAAGAAATCCCTTTATGGTTTGAAGCAGTCACCTAGGCAATGGTATAAGAGGTTTGATGAGTACATGCTGAGCAACGGGTTCAAGCGTAGCAGTTACGACAGCTGCGTATATTACAGGATTTATGCACCAGGTGAGTATATCTATCTACTGTTATATGTAGACGATATGCTGATTGCTTGTAAAAGCAAGGCTGAGATTGGGTCTATCAAGTCTTTGCTTAAAAAGGAGTTTGACATGAAAGAGCTCGGGGAAGCAAAGAAGATTCTTGGTATGGAGATCATCAGGGATCGGAGTCGCAAGATTCTGAGGGTGTCACAATCCGGGTATGTTTCTAAGATTTTAAATAATTATAGAATATACAATGGGAAATCGGTTAAGATACCATTGGGTGGGCACTTCAAGCTGTCGTTGAAGGATTGTCCGGTTAGGGATTGTGATGTTGAAAGGATGAGTAGGGTGCCATATGCAAATGCGGTTGGGAGCTTAATGTACTTGATGGTGTGCACGAGGCTAAACATAGCGTATGCGGTAAGTGTTGTTAGCAGATATTTGGCGAATCCAGGTAAAAAGCATTGGGAGGCTGTGAAGGAAGCTATTTGGCTAAGGGGACTCTTGGAAGAGTTGGGCGTGGAGCTTAACACTATGGCAGTTAATTGTGATAATCAGGGCGCGATTCACTTATCACGGAATCGTGTTTTTTATGAAAGGACTAAGCATATCAATGTGCGCTACCACTTTATCAGAGAGGTCTTGGAAGAAAAGACGGTTGAAGTTCTGAAGGTGGGTACTGAACACAATGCTGCGGATGCCTTGACGAAGGTGGTACCTGGACAGAAGTTACAACACTGCTTGGAGTTGCTGAGTGTCGGTGTAGGCTAATATAAAGCCTAAGGTGGAAATTGTTATAAGATTAGTCTCTATATTAGCCTTCGGTTACGTCTAGGGTATTAAGTGTCAGCTTGTTATTATTAGTCAAGTAGGAGTCGGGTTGGTTGGCTTGTGTCCCAAGCCCAACCCGTGTCATTGTAATAGCCGACTTTCTAAGAGTCGGTGTTTCCTCCCCCCTCATCTCTATAAAAGGAGGTCGGGGGGGGGGGGGGGGGGGGGGGGTTGTCACGTTATTCTTTCAATGCTAATCAATAATCGATTAGGGTACTTACTTGTGCAAAGCTTCCTTTTTCTTGTCGATACTGTTGATGAGTGATTTTCTTCAGGATCGAGTTTATTCCGCTCTAGTAACCAGGGATTGTAGGTTGTCGATTCCTACATGGGTTTTGATTAGCACCTACTCGAATATCATTTATATGTAATCATTTTTTATTACATCTAAATGATATTCGAGTAGGTGCTGATCAAAATTACAAGTTTAACTTCAATATGAAACCTGAAACCGATACAAAATTTAAGCAAAATTACATGTTTAATATGAAACCGATACCTTTGACGTTTAAAGAATGACAAATAAAATGAAACCGATTCCTTTGACGTTTAAAGAATGACGAACAAAATGGAACCGATACCTTTCAGGTTTAAAGAATGACAGAACAAAACATTTAAAAAATGACGAACAAAATGGAACCCATACCTTTGACGTTAAAGAATGACGAAGAGTATTGATATAGGTTTTGATTAGCACCTACTCGAATATCATTAAGATTTAATCAAAACCCATAACAATATAACCAAATATGCGAAAATCGAAGTATATAAAGAGCTCAAATGTTTTATTCCTAGCGATGTGGGACAGATTGTACACAAAATGCTAGAAAGGTTAGTAATATCTTAGTGATACTAGGCACTGCAACTTTTTGCCAGCACATAAACTTCCCAACAAAGTGTTCATTCTAGATGTTCGCTTTAGGGCATCAAAATGCTCATAACGTAAAATTAAGGCAACATGGATCTCGATCTAAAGACGTAACTATCTTTCTTGTACGCAAGATCATACAATACAATGCAAAAGTTGGACTTAACATTATCAAAAAGGAGCCTCCAATCAAATGTGTCATCAAATAAGTTTTGTAGCTAAAATGTGTAATATAACATGCTTAGGTGAATGTAATTCACGCACGGTGAATCCTCTTACCGTCTTACGAAAGGTTGAAGTTTCAGAAGTGTGATTAAAACAATTCGATTGGCCGACGAAAAAAATGAACTGATAGCAATGGGTTTTGATTAGCAGCTAACAGCATATCCTTTAGGTTTAACCAAAAGCCATAACAACAGCATGCTAGTATGCTAACAATTCAAGATTCTAAAGAGCTAAAATGTTTTCTTTCCTAGTGATGTGGGACATTAAAGATGACAATTTGTGCATAAAATAAAAAAAATTGACTAATTTTTACTACTTTGTAAAAGACTTTGGCATATTTAGCCCTTTATTTTTTTAAATGGGCATATTTAGCTATTGAAAAATTAAATGGGCACTAACGGATACATATTTTCTCGTAATTGGTAAAATTATAATCGTTTTTAAAGAAAAACTTATATATATAGTATATTTAATTTTTTAAATATAAATAAAGTATTACGTTTAAGGAATTTATTTCGTTATTTTTTGTCTTCTTTAAAGCGATTTGTATAACGTGTGCCCGTTTGGCCCGTGCCCGCCCCTTTTCCACCTCTATGGGACATATTGTTACAAAAAATGCTAGACAGTGCAACGTTTTGCCAACACTAGAACTTCCCAACTGTTCATTACTTCATTCTATATGTTTTTGCTTTAGGCCAAAACTAAGGCAACATGCAAAATCACTTAAGCCAACACTTGAACTTCCCAACTGTTCATTCTATATGTTTTTGCTTTAGGCCAAAACTAAGGCAACATGCAAAATCACTTAAAATGGACTTTGGTAAAATCTTAATTGCTTACAACCAATTTGGATATCCTTTAGGTTTTACCAAAATCCCATAACAAGAGGATACTCACACGCCAAAAATTCAAGATTATAAAGAGCTCAAATGTTTTATCTTTTAGCGATGTGGGAACTGGGAAGTGGGAAACATTGTGCAAAAACTGCTAAAAACGTTAGTACATTGATATCTTAGTTACTAGACACTGCAACGTTTTGCCAGCACGTAAACTTCCCAACAAAGTGTTCATTCTATATGTCCGCTTTAGGTCATCAAAATGCTCATAAGTTAAAATTAAGGCAACACGGACCTCTAAAGACGTAATTGTCTTTCTTGTACGCAAGATGATCATACTCCGTACAATACAATGGAAAAGTTGAACTTAGATTATTAAAAAGGAACCTCCAATCAAATGTGCTTCATCAGATAAGTTTTGTAGCTAAAATGTAAAATAACATGCTTAGATGAAGGTAATTCACGTACAATACAATTGTCACTACAATGCGAACTATGAAATTCTTTTTTTCTTCAGATATAATAGTGTACTTGTTATGCGCTTTGAATGTTATAAATCACGACAAATTACATGCTTAGAATTGTCAATATTAGTATGTGTACACTTTAACAACTTTTAGAAATGAAGTTCTTACACATAACCCAACAGGAAACGTGTGTAACAAGAATTATATATATTTTGAGTTTGTATAAGTGTATTAGTAAAAGTGCTTAAAATTATAAGTTTTGTTTGTCGCACATAACTTTTAAAAGTTTTTAAAAAAATAATTTTTCAAAATTAATTTGTATTTGATGTAGCTTATAAAAATAACATTTGTTTTTTTATCTTCTGCTTTATCTTAATCTACAACCACACCTCCATTTTCAGCAACCATTACTTTTGCTAAACATACCTTAAGGTAGGTGGTAATAATGACCATCATCACCACTGTCATAGTATACTAAGACAACCAATATTACTACCAAAATATATCTCACTTAAATACAAATATACCCATAAAAATCAATATCACACACAACCGATATAAAAAGTTGGTCGTCCCGGCCCCAAGACCGACTTCTCCCTTTTCTTCACCCAAGATCGTGGACAAGGGTGTCTGTAATAAGGAAGAACGCATCGACGAGGTGCCAACGAGGCCAAAGATGTGTGTCCTTGTTCTTCTATTACCATTAGTCTAAAGGTAAAATGAGGTTACATTACCATTAGTCTAAACTCTAAGGGTAAAATGTGGTTACTTAATTTGGCATGCATATATTTTGAGTATTATCTATAGTGCAAATGGGTAAATTTTAAACAAAATCACATGTTTAATAATTAATACGAAACTAATACCCTTTGACGTTTAAAGAAGAATGCGTAGACGAAAAAAAAAAAAAGCGTAGACGCAAAAAATAAAATAAAATAAAAATACTGCTTGAAATAGGCTTTGATTAGCACATACTCAGATCTTGTTTAGATTTAACCAAAACCAAAGAGGATGCTAGTGTGCTAAAATATTGAAGATTATAAAGAGCTCAAACTTTTATTTCCTAGTGATGTGGGACAGATTGTTAGCAAAATGCTACTAAAAGTTAGTAATGTCTTAGTAATACTACTGTCTTTCTTGTAGTCTTTGTGCACGCAAGATCATACAATACAATGAAAAAGTTGGACTTATGGATGTAAAAAATGAGCCTCCAATCAAATGTGCTTCATCAGATTAGTTTTGTAGCTAAAATGTAAAATAACATGCTTAGATGAAGCATGAAGGTAATTCGCGCCCTCTTACGGAGGTTGAAGTTTCAATGTTTTTCTTTTTCACAAGTACTTGAATATGTATTTTCTTTCATATATTCAGGAGAAAAAACAACAGACGTTGTCACATAGCCTAACAACAAGAACCATTGGGTTCTTTGTGAATAGTGGTCAGTGTTCACCATCCGATTCAGCTGGTTTCAACCATTGGTTCAAGCCTGAGATTGAAGCAACATCTTCTATTCGGTCAATTCAGATAGAGGAAAAGGCTATTAAGGATCTTAATGGCGCATTTAGTTGGAGAACAAATTCTCTTATTTTCTATCTCTAGTTTTGTAAAATTTAGAAGGGAAATTTATCTTCACAAAACACTTGAAATATAAAAAACGCGTTTAGTTGGTGTTTGTATTTTCTATTTTGAAGAAGAGGAAGGAGGGTTGTGGGTTACAAAGGGAAACAACTAAAATTTGTTGTGTAGTTTTCCTTGTTAAGTTAGGAAATAGGGGATTTTGTGTTTTGCAAAACATTTTGTTAGAAAACGTTGATTTGAACGCCATTTCTGTTTTTCTTGTTTTCCGCAAAACATTTTGTAAAAAAACAATGGTGTTTTCCCCAACTAAACTCACCCGAAGCGTTTATGTAGCAATGTGAAGGTTGTTAGGAACCAGTCTTAGAAGCATTGGCAGGTTTAGCTTAACCATGACTCATTTTCGCTTTCATTATCTGTAAATCAACTGCAGGTACCTTTTCTAGATAATTTGTACATTTATTTTGACCTTGCTGAAGTAGCAATCACCAGTTTACATTCAAATTGTTACAAAAAGCTTTGCTAGTCGGTTATTGATGCTCTTTCTGGGCAACTTGAGGTTGTAAATAGCATAAAGGTGCAACCTTTGCCCTCAAGATTTTAGCGTACGGTTGGTTGCACATTGCTTATTTCTTGATTAATTTTGATTGTATTTGTTGGAATAAATTTCCTAACTTTGTTGAGGCATGTTATGGTGATGTTTTGGGGTAGATGGATTAACGATCTGTCGAGGCAAATCTTTTCTTTGTGATGGCTTCTTAGAAAATTAGTTTCGTATATGTGACCATGCTTTTGGCAAATTCATTTTGAATAAGTCTACTACTTCTGTTGTGGTTACTAGAATCTCGCAAGGTTCATATGTGTGATGCAAATATGTCAACTTCTCTGGTTATAATATACTCCATTGAGTTGGTATATGAAGCCAACATAACCAGTATCGCATTCTTTGTTGTGGCCGCCAACTCCATTGGATAACTACTTTCGCCAACTAAACCAGTAAGCTAGAATATGTAAAGATACCGACTAAACCAGAAAGATAGTAAATGTGCCTTTGCAAAGCATCTATCCCACATCGGTGGAATAGCTAAAGTGAAGGAGGCAGGGCTGTGTATAAAACAAGGAGTTGGGGTATGAAGTAAGGCATCTTTGCGCTTGGGGCAATGACGCAGCTAATGAGGTAATAACCGAGGCGCGTCAATTGCTGGTTGAAAACTATTTCCAAACCCCCTCCTCGGCTTTGGGTCAACCTTAGCTGTCGAGAATTTCTGGAAGGACTCCCTTTCATTAGGGTAAAGTCCTACAATTCTTAGTCTGAACTTCAATTTTATAGCCAGCTGAAATATAATAGGACTCCCTTTCATTAGGGTAAAGTCCTACAATTCTTAGTCTAAACTTCAATTTTATAGCCAGCTGAAATATAATAGTTGGACGGTTTTATTTTTTTGGAGGTCAATTAGACAATTAGTGTTACATTATTATCAGTTTATTCCAACATCATAGCTATGCTTGGTCAGTTCTTTTTATGTGACCTTAAGTCGATTCTTCTGTTCTTTCTTAATGTCATTTTACTACTAAAATGGTTCATAAACAAAATTTTCTTGATCTTATTTTACGACTAAAAAGGTTCATAAACAACATTTGTCATGCACGATGTTACGATCTCACATCGGCCAAGTATGAGATTGTTGTTGTTACGAACCTATCCCATACTAGGCTCGTATCGGTTTATAAGTCCAAGTGTAAAACTTACTCAAAAAGCTAGCTTGTAAGAGAATGGCCTTTGATGTTTAAAGAAGAATGCATAGACGAAAAAAAAAAACATTGTTTGAAATAGGATTTAACCAAAAAAACATAACAAAAAGATGCTAGAATATGAAATATTGAAGATAATAAAGAGCTCAAATGTTTTATTTCCTAGCGATGTGGGACATATTGTTACAAAAAATTGCTACTAAAACTTTGTAATGTCTTAGTAATACTGATGTCTTTCTTGTGGTCTTTGTGCACGCAAGATCATACAACACAATGAAAAAGTGGACTTAAGGATGTAAAAAATGAGTCTCCAATCAAATGTGCTTCATCAGATACGTTTTGTAGCTAAAATCTAAAATAACATGCTTAGATGAAGCGTGAAGATAATTCGCGCACGATGAATCCTCTTACAAAAGGTTGAAGTTTCAACGTTATTTAAAAAAAACTTGATTGGCCGATAAAAACTAATTGTAACAACAGCTTGGGTTTAACTTGGCTTGTCATCTTAGGCTATCGGCTTGTTGCCTGATTGGACTACCGGATGCCGACTTGGTTCACTGTTACACTTTGGTCGAAACTCGCTTCCACTTGCACAACCCCCACCCCCAACAACAACTTGGGTTTAACTTGGCTTGTCATCTTAGGCTATCTTCTATGTTTATTATGACCACCGGTCCAAATTTATGTCTCGGTTGATCTGCCATTAGCTTCATTAGGAGTTTCTTGATGATAAACATCCACCACTAATATCTTTTGTAGAACTGCTTAAAAATGTACAAACTGAAGGAAAAGTAGCGAATATTAAGTCTTTTGCGGTATTCTAGTTATCCTCAACGATTTTGTGTGGAATAAATAGTGAAAGAAAGAAACTAAAGAAATTTAATTACATATGTATTTGCATTAGCTTTCAACTTCAGAAATCCAACAAGAGTTATTTCCACTAGAATAGACATCAATTATCTACAGCTAAATTACATATTGATTTCTAGGATATCTGAAGAGGCGAAAGAATAGTGTATACCAGAAGAATGCTAACAATGACAATTGCACCCCCCAAGCGTGAAACCCTGGTTTGTCCATAAACTTAAGTTTGACCTTTCTGCTCTCGTAATGGGATCCACCTCTTCAGATAACGGAAAGTTGGATCACCTTGGGTTCCAGCTTACATACTTGTTTGGTTTAAACTGTGAAAACAGGCTCTTTTTCCCTTGCTTCTTGAAACTTGACCACTCCTTGTCCCAATCTGTCGAAAACTTATCTGTACATGATGTGTAAAATAACTTTAAAAGAGCAATGATGATTGATTTCATCTGATATATGTGTATATCCTTCAATTCGCCTTTATGTCTAACAAAGACGAAAACCGTAAACTAATATCAGTTAATTATTATTTGAACAAATAGGCCATGATTCAGAGATACATCTTATAACTCTAAGAAGTTTTATTTGTATATTAACAAGGAGAATCACAATCATTACCTCCACAAGTTTTACTTCTGCATTACCAAAGATTCGACTTCTCCCTTTTCTTCACCAAAGGCGCGTTGAGAGGGGGTGTGTAATAAGAAAGAACATGTCAACGAGGCAAAAGAACACGTCAATGAGGTTAGTTAAGTTGGCGTGCATATATAATGCGTGAATATGGAGAACAAAAATCCTTCTTATTTTTCTTTATCTCACCGATCCCAGCCTATTATCAAAATAATACCCACTAAGAAAAGGTTTGGATTGGCGCATCCTTCAGGTTTAACCAAAACACCTCCATAAGAGGATACTAGCATGCCAAAAATTCAAGTTTATAAAGAGTTCAAATGTTTTATTTCTTAGCGATGTGGGACTGATTGTACAAAAAATGCTAGAAACGTTAGTAATATCTTAGTAATACTAGACACTGCAACGTTTTGCCAGCACGTAAACTTCCCAACAAAGTGTTCATTCTATATGTTCGCTTTAGGCCATCAAAATGCTCATAAGGTAAAATTAAGGCAATATGGACCTCGATCTAAAGACTTAACTGTCTTTCTTGTAGTCTTTGTGAATGCAAAGATCATACAATACAATGGAAAAGTTGGACTTAAAAATATCAAAAAGGAGCTTCAAATCAAATGTGATTCATCAGATAAGTTTTGTAGCTAAATTGTAAAATAACATGCATAAATGAAGGTAATTCAAGCACGATGAATCCTCTTACGAAAGTTGAAGTTTCAGAACTTTATTTATAAAATCTCGATTGACCGTCAAAAGATAAATGAAACCACAATTTGGGTTTAGCTTGGCTTGTTCTTTTAAGCTATCGGCTTCTTGCCTGATTGGATTATCGGATGCCGAATTATGACTTGGTTCAATTTTTCACTTTGGTCAAAATTCATCATCACTTGAACAAATATCTCCAACGATTTTATGTCGAACAAATAGTGAAAGAGAGAAATTTAGTTATATATGTATTTGCACTAACTTCACCAAAGATAGATTATTAATGATATCTCCCTCAACACTTTAATTAATATTCACTCCAATGCGAACTATGAACTTCTTTTTTTCTTCGGATATAATAGTGTACTTGTTATGCGCTTTGAATGTTATATAAATCACGACAAATTACATGCTTAGAATATTTATAATTGTCAATATTAGTATGTGTACACTTAACAACTTTTACAAATGAAGTTCTTAAACTTAACCCAACAGGAAACGTGTACAACAAGAATTATATATTTTGAGTTTGTATAAGTGTATTAGTAAAAGTGTGAGCATTACTAAATCATCCTACAAATCTTTCTATACACACAACAATATTTTATATTTTGTTTCCACTCATTCTCGCTTTACATCTAAATCGTCAATTCTGACACTTGTCAGGATCCTGTGAGTAGGAAGATTTGTAAGCACATTAAGTAGGATGATTTATCATTTTCCAGTGTAAAATTACTTAAAATATAAGTTTTGTTTGTCGCACGTATCTTTTAAAAGTCTTTAAAAAAATAATCTTTTAAAGTTAATTTGTATTTGGTGTAGCTTATAAAAATATATAAATTTTTTAACATCTGCTTCATCTTAATCTACAACTACATCTCCATTTTCAACAACTTGTTACTTTTGTTAAACTTACCTTAAGTTAAGGTAAGTGGTAATAGTGACCATCATCACCACTGTCATAGTGTAATAAGACAACCAATATTACTACCAAAATATATCTCATTTAAACATAAATATACCAACAAAAATCAATATCACACACAACCTATATAAAAAGTCGGTCATCCCCAAGACTGACTTCTCCCTTTTCCTCACCCAAGATCGTGGAGAGGGGTGTGTGTCTAATAAGGAAGAATGCGTCTACGAAGCCAAAAGATGTGTCCTTTATTACCATTAGCCTAATGGTAAAATCAGGTTACATTACCATTAGTCTAAAGGTAAAAATGAGGTTACATAATTTGACATGCATAATTGCATATATTTTGAGTATTATCTGTAGTGTTAATGGGTAAAATTTAAACAAAATTACGAAAAAAAGATACTACTTGAAATAGGCTTTGATTAGTGTGTGTAATAAGGACGAAAAAAAGATACTACTTGAAATAGGCTTTGATTAGTGTGTGTAATAAGGAAGAATGCGTCTACGAAGCCAAAAGATGTGTCCTTTATTACCATTAGCCTAAAGGTAAAATCAGGTTACATTACCATTAGTCTAAAGGTAAAAATGAGGTTACATAATTTGACATGCATAATTGCATATATTTTGAGTATTATCTGTAGTGTTAATGGGTAAAATTTAAACAAAATTACGAAAAAAAAAATACTACTTGAAATAGGAAAAAAAGATACTACTTGAAATAGGCTTTGATTAGCACTTACTCGGATATCGTTTAGATTTAACCAAAACCCATAACAAGAGGATACCAATTTGCCAATAATGCAAGATTATAAAGAGCTCAAATGTTTTATTTCCTAGCAATGTGGGACAGATTGTTAAAAAAAATGCTACTAAAAGTTAGTAACCTCTTAGTAATACTACTGTTTTTCTTGTAGAATACAATGAAAAAGTTGGACTTAAGGATGTAAAAAATGAGCCTCCAATCAAATGTGCTTCATCAGATAAGTTATGTAGCTAAAATCTAAAATAACATGCTTAGATGAAGCATTAAGGTACTTCGCACACGATGAATCCTCTTACGAAAGGTTGAAGTTTCAACGTTATTTAAAAAAAAAACTAGATTGGCAGATAAAAACTAATTGTAAGTTGTAACAACAACTTGGGTTTAACTTGGCTTGTCACTAGGCTATCAACTTGTTGCCTGATTGGACTACCGGATGCCGACTTGGTTCAATTTTACACTTTGGTCGAAACTCGCTTCCACTTGAACACTCCCCCCCCAACCCACCCAAAAAAACCAAACGGAAACATAATCTTCTATGTTTATTATGACCACCGGTCCAAATTTATGTCTCGGTTGATCTGTCATTAGCTTCATTGTGAGTTTCTTGATGATAAACATGCGCCACTAGTATTATCTGTTGTTGAACTGCTTAAAATGTACAAATTGCAAGAAAAGTAGCGAATAAGTCTGTTTCTTCCTTTCCTTAAATATATTTAGCCTTTTCGGTATTCTAATTATCCCCAACGATTTTGTGTGGAACATATAGTGAAAGAAAGAAATTAAAGAAATTTAGTTACATATATATTTGCATTAGCTTTCAACTTCAGAAATTCAACAAGAGTTATTTCCACCAGAATAGACATCAATTATCTACAGCTAAATTACATATTGATTTCGAGGATTTATTTAAGAGGAGAAAGAATGGTGTATATAAGAAGAAATGTAACAATAACAATGGCACCCCCAAGTGTAAAACCCGGGCTAGTCCATATACTCAAGTTTGATCTCTCTGCCCTCTTGATGGGATCTACCTCCTCAGATAACGGAAAGTTGGATCGCCTTGGGTTCCAGCTTACATACTTGTCTGGTTTAAACTGTGAAAACAGGCTCTTTTTCCCTTGCTTCTTGAAACTTGACCACGCCTTGTCCCAATCTGTCGAAAACTTATCTGTACATGATGTGTAAAATAACTTTAAAAGAGCAATGATGAATGATTTCATCTGATATATATCCTTCAATTCGCCTTTATGTCTAACAAAGACAGAAACCATAACCTATTAATTATCAGTTAATTATTAACTGAACTAATAGGCCTTGATACAGAGATACATTATATTAATTGAACAAATAGGCCTAAGAAGTTGCATTTGTATCTTAACTAGGAGAACCACAATCATCACCTCCACAATGGTTCCGTTACTTACCAAAAATAGATTCTCAACGATGTTTACCTTAACAGTTAACAATCAAGTAACTCCACCGGCTGACCACCGCAAGGCAAAGCCGCAAACTACATGTGAACTTATATGTATCAAGATGTTGGATCAAAAAATGTAGGAGTACTTCTTTATACTCATGAAAATACATAAATCGTAACAAATTTCTAGCTTATAATTGTAAATTAATTAATGTTTTCATTTGAAGGCAGAAAGTTTATAATTTGTGTACACTTAACAACTTAGAAATGAAGTTGCACATGAACCAACAGGAAACGTGTACAACAGGAATTCTATATTTTCTAAGTGTGTACGCAATATGTAATTTGTTATAGTATCACAACAATCTAACCATGATGCAACAAAATCCACAAACATATACATATATCAACAGAAAATAGCTAGTCACGAATCATTAAAGAACATTTAAGTTAAAAATATGAATATATACCTTTATTGTTGTTGTTATTGTTGTCAGGAGATGGTGGTCGTGAAGAACAATAACATGGTTTTGGAGGCTTTTGGTTCCTCCATGATGACGTAAGACTGCCAATGATCATCATAGCTCGAATATCCAATTTTTCAAGATTCTTAAATTTCAACCACACAACCTTAACCTTCTCTCTTGTCTTTTTGTTTTGATTTTTTTATTTTTGGTACGTTGAAGATGTAGTGAAATTTTTCTTAATGGGCTTTGTATTATATTATAAAATCTTGAACCCATCTTATTCTCTCAAGCCCATATATTCAACCCTTTTGTAAAACATATTTTACAGTTCAAGCCCATATGATATATAAAGCTTAAATACACGCATGCCTATGCACTTATGGCTTGAAAGGCAACATTCTACTTATTAACTTACGAGTTGCTAGAAAACTAAATAGCACAGTTACTAATTGTCCATACAAGCTGGAGTGGGATTTTCAACAAAAGTTGTGAATATGTTACCGCATCGATTACTATCGAACGATAAAAAATTGGACTTTGAGGATTAAGGAAGCTCTTTAGACTTTACTAACTTGCCAATAGTTATATTTCTGCACTTCTAATTATTGCATAATGTTTTGAACTACAACATTATAAGATACTTGAATACTTTTTCATACGTGGATGGATCAGTAATGGACAAGAGGAATTTCACATCATATAGGTAAATGTCGTTGATGTCCCATCTTTGATAGACCTGTCCATAATGTTCTTTAGCCATGTGCCCATGTCACAATGACGACTAGACAATTTCTATTCGCCCAACTCATCATCACAAGGTTGCAGTTGTAATAAGTCACTCCTTCAAATGTACTGTAGACAGTTAAATGTTGTTCAGGTAAGTTGGAGGGACATTAGGTCGAATTGGGTTTTGGGATTGTGGTTGCACAAAAGCAAGTGCGCAAGTGTAATTCGTAAGACCACCCGTAATAAGGGTGCAAAGACTCAGTCTTGGCCCATGGAGAACGCGTCCTCCTTACTGCCCCTCCCCCACTTAGACGCGTCTCGAAGCACTCGGTTATGCAGACAACCGAGTCGTGAGAGGTTTGTTGTGTGTATTTATTAAATAGGCTTTGTGGAGTATATTTCTGTTTAAGTGAGCCATGTTTTCGTGGTGTTGTTGGTTTTATTATTATAATAAGTTGGTGGTGAAGTTGATTTTTGAGAGAGAAAACTGATGTGACGGTGAAAGTAGGGCTGAGCACGGTTCGAAAACTGAACCAGACCGATAAAATTGGACCAGACTGAAACCGTTTTGGCCCATAACACTGGACCGAAATGTTCGGTCCAGGTCCGGGTCGGTCCGGTCCGGTTCGTGTGTTCGGTCTGGTTGAACAAAGCATAATAGCCGGTTTAGCGTAAGCCCGAATTGAACCGAACTGGACCGCGGACCGAATATGAGGAAAATGGTGGGCCGAGGACCGAACCAAAATACGTTTTGTCTTTGGTCCGGTCTGATCTGTCCAATTCCGTCCGATTTCTCGGTTTGGTCATATCTACGGCCTATTATGTTCAACCCTACATGAAAGTCTTTCTTATCCTAGGTCTCTCCCTTTTGATATTCTTCCTCGCTATTTTGTTCACCACCTTTTCTTTTATATAATAAAAGAATTACATAATTTTAGAACATTTTCACAAAAACAATCTTGTTGGAAAATAAAATAGACCAACCAGATTGCTTTATTTTGCCATGTGATAAAAATGAGTAATTTGATTAACTAATAAAAGTTAAATTGAGTTTCGTTTTGGTTAAACTTTGTTTAAATTCGTTTTGAGAAAAAATACGTATAAAAGCAATGTTGCAAAAATCATGAATCGGTCCTGAGGCGGTCGGGGGCCGAGTTGCGTTTTTTAGCTGATTAATCGGCCCAAAACTTTGTAATCGCCGATTAATCGGCCGACTTCCTTGTAAATGTCTCCAAGTTCCAGGGACTTGTAACTTGGAATCGGCGATTACAAGGCCTTGTAGGCTATTTTTTGCAACATTGTATAAAAGTACACATGTCAAAAATGAATAAAAAAACAACTTTCAAAAAGCGGGAGTGAATTTTAAAATATACAAGGCCGAACTTTATAAAAAAACACAACAGGACGTCATATTTAGCAAAACAACACATCACTTGTATTGTTGTAGTACTAGAACGGTATCCACGTAATGCGACTACGAGTACTCTGTGACTATATTTTGCGGTCGTTTATACGTTTAATTTTCTTCATGCTTTATAAGTAGAGTTTTTCTGCTTTTCTGCTTTTATTTTGTTTTTTGTTTCAGTTTTCTGTTTTTGGTTTTTCAGTTTTTCGGTCTTTTGGTTTTACGGTTTTTTTGGTTTTTCGGGTTTTCAGGTTTTCAAGTTTTCAATTTTTCAGGTTTTCAGTTTTTAGTTTTTCTGTTTTTCTAGTTTTCAGTTTTCCAGTTTTTCAGTTTCCAGTTTTTCTGTTTTTCAGTTTTCCAGTTTTTAGTTTTTCAGTTTTCCAGTTTTCATTTTTTCAGTTTTCTGCAATTAATGTTTGAAATCATTCTTCAATCAATATTTGAAATCTTTCCATAATAAAAAATAAAAAATCTGAATTTTAAGTCTTTCTAATTATATAATAGTCTCAAATACATTATACTGTAGTATAGATTATAGCATTGAATTAAGAAGAAAGTAACACTATCTTATACTTATGTACGGGTACTACTTAAGATTTTTTAGATCCTTAATTATTATATATACTAAAAGGGGGAACGTTTACTGTAGCAGCTACAGTGCTTGCTACAGTGGACGAAACAGTGAATATGTGAGACGCATTACTGTAGCACCGGCACTGTACCAAACTGTAGCAATTAAAAAAATAATAATAATAAAAAATAAAAGTGCTACAATTTTGTTTTTACAAAACTACTGTATCTCAACGTGATCCAACTACAACAAACAAAGGTCCAACATTTTTTGGATTTCATAAATAAATGAATCACCACACAATCTTCCTTTTTCTTATAAAACCAGAAACTTTATATCTTCCTTTTGTCCATCTACATCTATCCCATCTGCTACAACAAAGAAGACAAAATCATAATACAAAAAAAATAATAATAACAAAAAAATAGTTTTATAGAAAACCAAAATATCATATTTTTACCAAACAAACAAAAAAATCATATTCGTAAAAAAATACTTTAAAAAAATTCAGATTTGTTAAAAAAAACTTATATAAAAAAACTTAGATTAATTAACAAAAAAAAATAAATAAAAAAATAATCCACAAGATTTCCAACACGACTCGCGAGTTGACTCGGTGAGTCACGAAACTTGGACCGAGTCCGAACGAATCGATGGTAAAACTTTTAGATCCACAAGGTTTCATATCAAAACAAAAGGTTTTAAAACAAGTTTTAATATAAAAATCAGTTTTACAATAAAATAGGGTTAGTGTTTCATATTTAAAAAAAAAATGAAGGAGGTAGGGAGCGCGTGATTTACCAAAAGAGAAAGAAAGTAGTGGTTGTGAAACGGTGTGATGGTGGCGTACGCTGGTGCAGCGGTGGTGCGTCGAACGGGTACTAAACGTGCTCCAATAACTCCTAAATGCTCCAGAAATAACCACGGGACCGAGATCTACGAGTAGGTGAAATTTCGGGGTAATCGGAATTTGGCCGGACGGCGGTGTAGCGGCTGGTAGGGTGTTCCGGCAAGGTAGACAGAGAAATGTTAATAGTGTGTTTGTGTTATTATGAGGTGAGAGAGAGAAAGTGGGGTTTATATATTATTTATAGGGAGGGGCCAAACTTGGACAAAACAAAGTGGAGGGGTGTGCCGTAAATGAGGGGTGGAGGGGTGAGGTGTAAATAAGTGAAAATTTTTAAATAATAACCGCAGGGCCCATTTGACGTACAAAACGGACACGAAAAATTACGAAACTTGCGTCATTATTTCCTAAATAAATTTTCTAATAGAAACGAGTATACGCTTAACTTTCTCTAAGTTAATTTATTTGGCAAATTGATTTGTTTCGTGCTTTATAGATTATGCCTATTTTTGAAACATGCACTTTTGAAACGCAAAACCTCCCGCAGCAACGCGTAGATAAAGGAATATTGCACACGTTTACTTTTATTGAAGTTAATTAGAAACCAGCTCATGCATACCGAATCAAACAGTATGTCAATATGTGTTAGTATTTTGTGTCAAAACGCATAAAAAAAAAAAAAAAAAAAAAAAAAAAAAAAAAACCGCAAAACATTCCCGTAGCAACGCACGGGTTACCCTGCTCGTTAAAACTAAACAGAATTGGTTGATAAGAACCAAAAAGAGAGATGATTCTCATGCCTAACAAATGTGCCTAAAAGTATGCCTAATGATAAGATTTAGACACATGGCAAGATCAAAGGTGAATGTTTGGAAAGAGAAAGTAATAAAAACATGTGTCAAGCAATAGATGGATTAAGCATGTTTTTAGTCATGCATTTTAGGTCTATATATCATTGCTCAACCAAAAATGTAACATCGAAGTCTCTTAAAGAAATTTATGGTTAAATAAGCGTCAGCCTTTTCTTATTGTTGGAAACCAGCAGGTACCGAGGTTCAATTAATGTATTCACTTGCTAAACTCAAGTTTTGGTACAAGGTTTGTAAGAGAAAATTTACTTAGGGCTGTTTATTATTTTTTATTTTAATTAAGAGGTGTATAAAGAAAGGTGGGTCCCCTTCCTTTAGCGTCTTGTTGGGGAGTACTCCCTTTTTAAGTTTTAACTCTCTTGTGATTCAGACAAAATAAGAGAATATGGTGGCCCAAATGAAAAAAAACAATACTCCGTATTATATAGATGTCACTAGCTTAGAAGACCTGTTGACATCGGGTAATTTTTTAAAGAAATAAAGAAATGAGATGATAAGAAAGATAATAACGTAAATTTTTTCCTTTCAAAATATGAAACAAAGAATAAAACAATGCGTCAATTATAAGATAAGAAATTGCTTATGTTACAATTATACTAACAAACGTCCAAGCTTGGGGTCTCCAAAATTTATTGTGTTGAGTAGCAAAAGATGTGTGTGAGCGCCCATCGATTTACAACTATAGCGTTGGCGAATATAAAATAGATTTACTCGAACACAAAATGATGTGCGTGAGCGCGCCTATCGATTCAAAACACAATCCTTGCGATGATGATAGACCTTCAAGTACTTCTCTACATGTAGACTTTTTCCTGAGCTGTAAGCTTTTTGAGCCGCACTCATTCTTTAATGTTATATAAGATACATTAAAAATTCATAATAAAGATAACGTTTGTGAATAATCCACCGCAAATGTGTGAATATAAACAAACCATCATCTTCATGTCTTCAGGCTAAGCTACATTTTTTCACCATAAAACATAACAATCCTTCTCTGTGAAAGTTCCGATTCTAAAACAAAAAGTTACTCAAAATTCCAGCCAAATTAGCTGTCTAAAATACACATTGTGTTTCATGAGATTGTTTGTTGACTTGGATTAAATATCAAGTGGTAACAATTATCTACTTTCCAGATGTTGGTGGGTCCTTTTGATCAATAATAAGTTCCATTGATCTACGCGAAGTAAACAAACCGAAAACGTAAACAAAACGAACAATACATATATGAGCTTACAAACACCTCCAATCTACTTCATATCTGGAAAAACACATCCATTTTTCATTAAGACAGAAAGCAAAAGTAGGCATATTATCATTTCTTTTCAGGCTAATGGTACGTGGGGATTGCACCAGGCTTTACCTCTCGAGAGATCTCGAGAAGCTTACAACCCCCACCAGGCAGTGTACCTGATCGTTGTAGTATAGTATAGTGACAAGTACCGGGGGATTGATCGTTCAGCTAGGAATAGTGTCGCTAGGATTAGAAAACCTAAATACTAGTTCTAGAGATGAGAGATGATTCTTTTTGTATTTTTATATTTTTTAGAAAGCAAATAAATATCTCGGGTTTGAAGGATTTGGGCGGAATTAGTTGCTAGTCAACTAACCCAATACTAAAGATGCAATCAAAATAAAATACTAAAAATGAAAATAAAACTAAATTAAACTAAGGTTGTGAGCAATAAGTGGAGAAATGTGTTTACTTAGATTTCACTACCCCCTAGATATCTTTTACATGTTAATTACTTGTTATAGTTGCGTAGATGAATGATGTTCTTTTACATACTTTACAATAAACTAATCTAATGACTCGAATTAAGAAAATCAAAACACTTGGAGTACTTTTAAGATTAACGTACATATGGGGGTAATAAATGATGTTCTTCTCAATTACTCCATAAAATAAGTACTTTACCCATGAGTCCCAATCGTCCCAAAACAATATGTACAGTGATATGACTCGACTTAGCAACCATGTAATCAATTAGATAGTTAACTTAGGGTTTAACAAATAACAATAATGCACTAAAGATGAGTGCATACACGGAAGGCTAAGGCGATTTGGGTGTACATTTAAGTGGGGTGTAACAAATTCTTCCTTTAAGTAAAATTCTTAAAGTTAGAAACGAAAAGATAGGCTCGGAGGGGTGTACTAAGGGTTTCGTGTACTAAAAATGAGTACAACGCTAAGGTGTGGGAAAAATTAGTTGACTTAACTAGCCAAGTAATATGACTTAAATGGTCTAGTAATTATGATACGGGTTTAACACAAGGGTGATCCTAATGCCTCTTATCATGTAGTAAATCCTACTACACGAATGTAGTCTCACTAGCGGTCTCGGGATGCATCACTAACGCAAGTTCTAGAATCTAAATGCTACCGGTACACTCATAAGCACTAATAATGAATGATTTTCCTATCAAATCTAAAGGCGAACCTCACATATTTGGGTGGAAAATTTTTCTGAAAGTACGGTTTTGTGCTAGTCATACAATCTCCTATCCATGAGACGCTTGTTATGGCTAAAGTTTCACTCCTAAATGTTGTAAAAAATTTTAAATTTGGCGCTAAAATTGCACTAACAAGTATTTCTCATAGTTTTATTACACATCTACTATTAAACAAACAAACTCAAGCGAAAGTGTATTTGTAAGGTATCATCATTTTACCCTCCCCTTACACTTAAGATGAACATTGTCCCCAATGATCAAGTAAAGAATGTAAAAGTGAAATAAGTAAAAAGAATGAAATCAAATACTCCCCTGATTCGCTCGGTATGGATAATAAGGTGGCCAGGTTAGATCTTCCTCCAAGAAAATGAACAATCAAAGCTTCCCTTCCAGAATATAAATCATCTTCTTGTCATACATAACCTATAAATCCTGAGAAAACAGACAAAGCAACCTCGCATAAAATCAGCGGCAATCTACATAAGTTACTAAATCCTAGAAAACAAAGTAAGATATAATGCTTGTGGAATGAAGTTTGCAGATTTCCTGGAGATTATAAAACTTAATAATTCAACAAAAACTTTATGACTCCGTTAGAAAAACAAAATTAGTAAAATTTCCAGATTTTTACACGTGACGCCGTCAGAAGTGACCGGCAGAAATTCTTATGTTAAGTTTCCGGAAAATTTCTGGAAAAACTTGGTCCTACTTCCTGGAAAATCCTGCAAAACTTCATTATGACTCGATACAAGCATTTGACTCTAACAAATACGAATATACATGTTCACTTAATATTGTGGAGAATCATGATCGGTTTGTTTCTTAAAAACATATTTGGGATTTCCCCTTACACTTATCTTTTGCAAAAATACCTTTTGGGTGAAGTTAAGATTAGGCCAAAACAACAAAGTAAAGTATTTCCACTTTTTTAGTTTAGAAACATGATCTACCAAAAATAAAAATAAAGCATGCATACGGAAGCAAATAACATGCAAACAAAATAAAATCACACAAAGCATGGGTTGCCTCCCAAGAAGCACTTTTCTTTATTTACGAGTCTTGTAGCTAGACTCAAGGCCATGGGTTACTACGTGACCTCATCGTTGGTTTCACTCTCTAGGTCATCTTCTAAACTAGTATCGCTCTCATAGTGTAAGTATTTCGGGTCTTCGAATTCGAAGACATCTTCTCGATACTTAGAATCAAGATTACTAACATCTTTAAAGAATCCACATGATAAATCGGAAGTGTTCTTACACCCTCTTCGAACATCTTCATCACACAAAATAAGTTGGGAACTTATCCTATCAAGCCCGTCACAATCGATTTCCTTGAGATCTCTTCTCTTGTACGGTGTTTGGTATGAAACCCTCCTAATTCCATCAGCGAAGGTCATGATCCCGTTCCGGTCATCAACTATCAAATTAGTGATTTCACAAAAGGGTGCTCCAAAAACGACTTGTGATAACCTCGGGTCGACATAGTCTTCGATGTTGTCCACAATCGTGAATTCCATAGTGAATGCCAAATTTCCTACGAACACCTGGATTTCATGATCTTTACCAACCACTTTCTCTCCCTTGTAAATCATTCCCCATCTGCAGATATTGTTATAATGGAATAGGGACATAAAATTCTTAGGCAGGAATACGTTAATGTAGACGTTATCGAAGTACTTATGACCGATCATGCAGGGAATTTTGAGATTATTCGGATCACGCCTTCCTATCTTCCCCGATTCTCCATCCCTTGATCCATATAGATTCCCTTCAAGGGAAGGACGATACTCGTATATCTCCTCATTACCCCTACGAAAAATCACCTTCTTAACACCATTGGTGAACAATGCACTTCCATCCTTCTCATCAAGGATTACTCCCGATTCATTGATAAATGGTTTCCCAAGAACAAGGTTGGTTAATGTTCGATTGGCGAGAGGGTCCACGTCATCAACCACGGTGAGGGCAATATTGTAAACAAGTTCTCCAATCATAATTGATAGATTTCTTATTACCCTTGCATTATCGACTCTCTCGCACACTATGCGTTCTGGGAAGGCTTCTTGGTATAGGGAAAGGGGGATTATGTTGACTGGGAAGCTAGGATCTATATGACTATCGGTTAAGAGCTTTTCCTTAATGGTGCAGGAGATCTTGAAAACTTTAGGGTTGCTTTTCTCAGTCCTATCGTTACTCCCACTAGTAACATCCTCTATTTTTCTCTCGGGTTCCTCTATAATAGATTTACCCAAAATGGCAGGATCTCTTGTATGCTCTTCCGATCTCTCCTTCCCTTCATCCGCTTGGCTAGATGCTTGCGCGGCGCACTGCTTGGATGAGTTGGTAGGGCTTCTGGCCAAATCGTGGTCCACCCTTGAGGTCTCATCTTTAGCTATATGACCGATTTTTTCAGTCTGTTGTTGGCTCAGGTTAGGTGTAGAAGCAGATATCGTGGTGATGGTATTTATGAAATGGATTGGTCCTAGGGGGTTGACAGGTTCTTTTTCTTTTGGTGACAAATGTTTGAATAGCTTACTAGGACTTTTTATTTTCACAGGAGAGGTTGGCGGACCCATGATGGTAACAGATTTGACCTCATCAACGTGGATATGTTTATTAACAACATGCTCTTTGATAGCAGTTAACAGATTACAAATCTTGTTATTCATATCGGCCTGCTGTTGTCTAAATTTAGCCTCGAGCGTAGAGAGCTGTAATTCTTGAGATAGAATGAATTTTTGCAAGGCATCTTCACAGCTTTGCCTAGGAGTGCTCTGTGATGGAAAATGCTCGGACCATTTGAGTGGTGAGGAGTCATTGAAGGATACGCTCCGCGTTTGGTACCCTCTGAAATTAGGTTTATCCTTCTATGCCTCATAGGCCTCGTCAGAAGTTCGAGGGCCTCGACCGACGTGTGATGATGTGAATTCGTTATAAGTACGTTTTGGAAGCTCCATGCAGTTATGAGTCTCGTGAGGGCCATTACACAATTTACATGTAGAAGCAATTTTGTTTACTTGGCTTGAAGGCTTTTGAGTTTCGTAAGATTTCAGGAGAGACTTGACTCGACCTTCAAGTTCCATGATCCTACGGTCGGGGGTGCTAGAGTTGTTTGAAGGCAAAGATATTGCCTTGACCGTTTTGTTCAAATCACGGGGATCATTCCAACTTTCGTTGTCATAGAGAGCAAGATCTTCTATGAGTTCCCATGATTGTTCCGCACTTAGATCACGTAGCTTACCACCGGAAGCCTCGTGGAGAAATCGATATGGTCATAGAAGATTTGGACTTGGAGCCAAAGATCTATGCCATGATGAGGGACTTTTTGGAGTAAGTCCTTGAAACGAGTCCATGCTTCATAAAGAGATTCATTTTGACGTTGTTGGAACATCAAGATGTCATTTCTAAGCTTAGTAGTTCTTCCCGGTGGGAAAAATTGAGCAAGGAAACGAGTGGTGAGATCATCCCATGTGGTGATGGATCCCGCGAGTAAACGCGCAAGCCATTGACTAGCTTGATCACGTAGAGAGAATTGGAATAGGCGTAATCGGGTTGTCTCTCTAGTTGCAACATCTAGGTCTATGGAATCTACGATTTTTAGGAAGTCCTTAAGATGTTGATTTGGATCTTCGGAACGAAGTCCATGGAATGCACATCCGCTTTGCACCAACCGGATTATGTCAGATCGCAAGGGGGTCACATTGGCTCCGGTGAGCTCAATGGTGTTTCGGTAGCCTTGGTGGCTAGGTCGGGAATACTCTCCTAAGGTTCGGGGCCTAAGAGGTTCTAGTGGCGGGTTTTGTTATGGTGGGATGACGGGTTCAAAGATGTTCCCATCGTCCATGATGTCGGGTGGTGAAAAGTTACGAACAAAAACACAAAGAAATAAGATAGATTAAAGAGAACCTAAAAATAAAAAATTAAAAATAAAATCTTACTAGAAAGGAATCTAGCAAGTAGACCTAATAAAAAGAGATTCTAACCTAGACAATAACTATTCCCCGGGCTGCGGCGCCAAAAACTTGGTACGTGGGGATTGCACCAGGCTTTACCTCTCGAGGGATCTCGAGAAGCTTACAACCCCCACCAGGCAGTGTACCTGATCGTTGTAGTATAGTATAGTGACAAGTACCGGGGGATTGATCGTTCAGCTAGGAATAGTGTCGCTAGGATTAGAAAACCTAAATACTAGTTCTAGAGATGAGAGATGATTCTTTTTGTATTTTTATATTTTTTAGAAAGCAAGTAAATATCTCGGGTTTGAAGGATTTGGGCGGAATTAGTTGCTAGTCAACTAACCCAATACTAAAGATGCAATCAAAATAAAATACTAAAAATGAAAATAAAACTAAATTAAACTAAGGTTGTGAGCAATAAGTGGAGAAATGTGTTTACTTAGATTTCACTACTCCCTAGATATCTTTTACACGTTAATTACTTGTTATTGTTGCGTGGATGACGGATTGTATTCCTTAATACCATTCATGGGGTGGCGTACTTAACTCCCCAATCCTATGAGTGCCTACTTCACTCCTATGTCGAGCCGGCTAAGAAGCTCCTAACATGGGATCATTAGAATTTACTCATGCATTAAATACAACCAATAAAACCTAGTACACATCGGTTCATGTTTCATATGACGTTCAAGCATGTTACCAATTGGAGATCTGCCAGTTTTCTTAAGCCTAACATTGAAATCATTCATCCAATACAACCATAAACAAGTAATCAACACATAATCAACATCTAGGTTTCATTAGATCTAAGCAAACACAAGATAAATCTAGCCTAGCATGGTGGAATCAAGACAAGCACAAGATATAGACAACCAACACATAGACATATTGATTGAATTAAAAGAATACTTATCTCAATAACACATGTAAGGGTTCAAGGGCTGAAAACCCTTGAAAAAGCTGTAAAATACGTATATGGTTCGGCCTTAGGGTTTCTCCAAACTTGTTCCTTTCAATGAATGAAAATTAGAAAACTATATATAGATAATAGAGTCTGACGGCATCAAGAACAACCTTGTGACGCCGTCATCTCGCCGCCAAAATAATCCTCGGACTGCCTTGATCTACATCTGACGCCGTCATGTATTCCATTTTTCCAGGCCGTCACACATTTAACTCTTGACGCTCTTCTTTGTGATGCCTTCATTTCTGTACTAGGTCGTCATGATCTTTACTCTTGACGCCGTCAACTTCTTCCTCTTGACGCCGTCACACACTGTTACAAGCATGGAAAATTAAGTCTTTGGCGTTTTCTTCACTTTTATGCTCCAAAAACGTCTGAATTGCTTCCTTTTCCAGATTTCACTCCCAAAGTACCTAAAATCACAAAAGGAACGATTTAGGGCAATATTTGATCAAATAAATTCAATTCCGGGCTTAAATGACCCCCTAAAAGGGGTTCATTTTTCGCCTCATCAGCTAAAATCAGCTGAACAACTTCTATTGGTGCATAAAAAAGCTGCTTTCACATTCACAACTGACTTGAGCTCCATAATTTAGTGGAACACGCCCAAGTGAAGATAACATCTTGTTATCTTATTTCATCAATCAACTACCTGTTGATATAGGACACAAAACTTGGTGATGTACATAGATATACCAACTATATTTGTGAATACATTGCTTCAACTTTCAAGTGTCACAGTGTTTGTTGCAACCATACTTGTGAAGGTAGTGTTTGGTTCAGTAAGATTTTTCAGACTGTTGTGAAGGTGCTCTATCAGTGGGTTTTCTCTCCTCTCTAACAATATTTGTTCTTGCCACCCCAGACCCTAAATGACCCATTTTGACCCACCTTAAAAATCCTAATTTTGTGTGCAATATGTGATAGTCAACCAAACACCCCTAAATATCTCAAAGCTAAAAGATTAATTAATAGTATAATTTTTAATGACACTACATTGTTTGACTTTGATGGTTAATATTAACGTACGGCATGGCTGCAACTTAAACATAGCTCGGAAAAAGTAATAGTTGGTGTTAAATACAAAGTTTGTAGTCAAAACATTGACAGACTAAGCAATCCTAGTGAAATATGAATACATTTTGATATAGATAAAATTAGTTACTGATGAGGCGAAAAATGATCCGTTTTTAGGGGGTCATTTAAGCCCGAATCCGACTTTATTTGATCAGATATTGCCCTAAATCGTTCCTTTTGTGATTTTAGGTGTTTGGAGAGTGAATTCTGGAAAAGAAGCTATTTTGGACGTTTTTGGAGCATAAAAGTGAAGAAAACGGCTAAGTACCTAATTTGCATGCTGAAAATACAAGGTGACGGCGTCAAGACCATCAGCTTGACGGCGTCAGACATGAAGAATTAAATATCGAAGGTGGTGACGGCGTCAGAAGGACTCGTGACGGCGTCAAAGTGGCTAAAATAATATACTGTGGGTGGTGACGGCGTCACATAGGCCGTCATAAGTGGATCTAGGCCGTCCGAGGAAGTATATGGCGGCGAGGTGACGGCGTCAGAAGTTACTCTTGACGCCGTCAGACTGTTTTTCCTATATATAGTTTTCTAGTTTTTTTCATTAAAAAGAGAGAAGTTTTGGTGAAACCCTAAAGACGATTTTGGTGCCTCTTTTACAGGTTTTTCAAGGGTTCCAAACCCTTGAGACCTTGCATTGTAATTGAGATAAGTGTACTTTCAATTCAATCAATATGTCTATGTGTTGGTTGTTTATCTCTTGTTCTTGTCTCAATTCTACTATGCTAGGCTAGATCTCTCTTGTGTTTGCTTAGATCTAATGAAACCTAGATGTTGATTACGTGTTGATTACTTGTCTATTCTTGTTTTGAATGAATGATTTATATGTTAGGCTTAAGAAAACTGGCAGATCTCCAAATGGTAACATGCTTGAACGTCTTAAGAAACATGAACCGAGGCGTACTAGGTCTTTATTGGTTGTATTTAATGCATGAGCCACTGTTTACAATCCCTATAGTTGTGCTGGGTCATGGTGTAGGAGGAGATAAGAGCTCATAGAGTTGGGGAGTTATGTATGCCACCCCACGAATGGTATTAAGGAATACAATCCGTCATTCATACAAGTGTAACAAGTAATTAACATGTAAAAGATATCTAGGGAGTAATGAAGTCTAAGTAAACACAATTTCTCCAACCACTGCTCACAACCTTAGTATAATTTAGTTTAATTTCATTTTTATTATTTTATTTTGATTGCATCTTAGCTTTGGGTTAGTTGATTAGCAACTAATTCCGCCCACTCCTTCAAAACCCGAGATTTTATTTGCTTTCATAAAAATATAAAAATACAAAAATAATCATCTTTCACCTCTAGAACTATTAATTAGGTTTTCTAATCCTAGCGACACTATTCCTAAGCTGAACGATCAATCCCCCGGTACTTGTCACTATACTATACTACAACGATCAGGTACACTGCCTGGTGGGGGTTGTAAGCTTCTCGAGATCCCTCGAGAGGTAAAGCAAGGTGCGATTCCCACGCATCAGTTACTCTACATAAAGACCAACCCTAAACTAAACATTTGCACGCAAAGACCAATAATTACACTACCAAACTTAATATTTTAATATGTTGCATTACGTTTCTGAATTCCTTACTTTCAATATTATTCCTGTATTTCTAACAAAACGATTTATGGAGGTTTTGTACATTAATAATATTGTTTGGGTGACTTTCAGCCCATTTGACTCGTGTCCTAATATGGAACATAATAAGCCACAAGTAAACAAATCGGAAAACTATACAGTCACATAGCATGCCATAGTGTAAAGAATCACATACCTGATATAGCAAAACTATACAGTCAACGTCAAACACTTGATTAGTCCATATTCATTATGTGAGCACCTAACCGCTATAATCTCACTTGGTCACTTACCGTTATCGAATTGAAGGAAAAATAAGAACTATATGTGGTTCAGAACAAAACATGTCCCATTTGAACTGAAACGGAACTTATGCATTGTGATTTCTGACCATTACCCGTTACCAAACCTGCACCATTGTCACTCATAATCTGAATATCTTATAAATTGTATAGGCACAAACATAATAACCAAACAAAATATCAAAGAAAGTATACATCTGCACATGCTTTTACTATTTGTGTGAGACTACATCTTTGCATACCCTCAAAGCTATGTACAAAGTTCTCTTCCACAACCATGATCAAAAGCATTTACGCCACCAAAATGGTGAATGAAATGCACATTATCCAATAAACAATTAAGAATGGATGGTGTACATAAATGGTAATATCCTCAACCCATATAAATCATAGCAGATCCTCCTGTGTATCACATATTTCAAAAATTACCCTTTTTGACTTTTTCGACCCATACAAAAAAGTTACCCTTTTTGACCCATTAACCAATCAACGCCAAAAATTTTTTATACAAATTTGCCTCAGTGAAGATAACAATAATATTCAAATCAACTCCTTTTGAGACAAACGGGTCAAGTTTACCATCTCTACTTTAAGGGGTATTGGACATATATAGAACAAATGGGTTTAAGTTACCCAAAGTGTATTCACAATCTACAAATCAGCTGAATCTTTCGTATCTCACTTGCCACATCTGAAATTACTATATTATTTCTATGATATAGTTATTGTGATAATATATTATACTTCAATTTAAGAAGTTCAAAAGGTTAAAACATGTTGGTGCGTCAACCCAACTTGGCCAACCAATGATATAGTTATTGTGATAATATATTATACTTCAATTTAAAAAGTTCAAAAGGTTAATGAATCCATTAGATAACACAAGTAAAGAAATATTAACAATGCGAACTAAGTAAGCGCAATGAATACCAGAAGAGTAAATGTTCAAACTATTCAGAAAGTATTCGGCTTAAAACTCTTGCTTACCATGTTGCATGCAGTTGTTTTGTTGTAATCAGCTCCAGCCATGTAGCCATTTAAGCAACTTAGTGAGAACCTAGACGGTGTTCCTCACAATCACAACAACGCCAAAGGCTTATTGAGTATAAAGATATCACCAGCCAAAGAAACAAACAACAATAGCTATGGTGTTCCTCACAATCACAACAACGCCAAAAGCTTACTGAGCCGACTGTTAGTGTTCAAACAAAAGTTACAAATTAATAGTGTTAGTAAAATTTATATTTAACTTCAGCTAAAATAAAAATATGAAATAAGCAGGCTCCTAACCTGCTTTTCAGGATATGCTTATTTAAACTTAAAATAAGCAGAACCAGATTGGAGCTTTTATTTGAAAGATGGCCAGCAGCCTCTAATCACAAAACCCTACAAAATAAAAAAGATGCCGTCCAATTTAATTCATCACCTTGGGTGTTTCATAAAATGAAAAACCATGTTATTAAGGTGAAGAAGATGAAGAAGTAATAAAATTACCTCAAGAAAGATTGTTGAGATGCTGGAGGCAGTGGAAATAAAGAATTTATTTTTCAAAGTATTTATGAGGAGATAACTTTTGGCCTTCAAAACACATAATTACCTGGCATTTCATGGTTGAATATCAGTAAGTTGAAGAGCATATGGCATGTAGAATATATTTAACATGAATTATAATTGCGTAAAGTGCAACATATGAAAACTCTAACGTGCATAATTTTACTAAAATCCAACCAATATTGCGCCAATTCCACCACCAAAAAAGCTCCTTTAACTTTTGCTACATATTTTGTCTGTCCCGATAGTATTTGACGTGTCCTACAACAACCAAAAGAGTAACAACTCAACTCATTTTCGTACTCATCGTCTAATAATTACATATCATAACACAAACATTTAAAAATGAATTAAGCATTTTCATACCTTCAACCGAATAATGCATGAGGGTCCATATGTTAAAAGACAAATGAATCATTAATAAAAATTCAAACCCACAGGTATCATAAAAGGGGCATTTGTACGTGTATCATAAAAATATCACTGTTAATTTAGTTTGTACGTCACCACTACTCACATTTACACAAACAAAAGCACCACAATTTACCAGCTTGAAACACAAA